>NIVC01002209.1:42500-192104 GCA_002269645.1 Macrostomum lignano | reverse complement strand
CCTCACAACATTTCACCCCCGGCCACACAACCTGCAACTTGAGGTTGAGCAAAAAGCGGCAAAGATCAGACTCGTACTGTACTTCCCACCTGGACTGAAAGCTAAGCCAAGGGGAAATCGAATGAGCCATGAATGGCATTCAGAACTTATCGAACACCACCTTCAACAATCAATTACATACGATCGAGCAGACCAAACTTTTGGATAATTAAACATATGAATTCGAATTCCACTTGGCTACTATTAGTATCTAGCAGCTTAAAACCGACAAATTCATCATTGAAATTCTAGAACTGTACATTTTTGTCAACTTGATCCAAAGGCCATCTGTCTATCGATGGCGGAGTGAATACCACAAGTCATATACAATAGTTCAACTCACAGAGCTTACAAAGGTGATCAGTGAAGATCTCGGTAGCTTTGCACTCTAAATATAGCATTGAAGTGGCCGGAATATGCCACTCTGTCTAGAGCAAGTCAAGATGGCACAGCAGCTAAGCAAGAGCGCAGTGTGTATAGCAATTTCACAAGAAAAAAAGCAAAACAAAAAGAGCAAAATACGAGCTACATTAGTTGAATTTTTTAGCAGTGGGTATTTGGTAGATGGTAACTATAAATTATAAGTTCGCAACAATTGAAACAAAGATCGGTGCAATTAGTTTTAACAAATCACATCTTGCTGATCCGATGATTTGTGAGTCAATCGTGGGGATACAGTAGAACGTTACAAGCTTGCTCAGGTTTTGCTCAAGCCATCGTTAATTTAGTTAATGGTTACTAAATTAATTTTATTCATCATGCTCAGTAGCGAGAAGATTTTTCTGTTGTTTTGCGTAAAACTTTTGTACTTTTCTCGTAATTGTGTTTGGTGCGCGGCGGTTTTACAAGGCACAAAACTTATGTATTCGAAAAAATCATTCAGGCTGATTGAGCACAGACTCAATCAAGGCAGAACCCCGCAGCCGCCGGCTCCAGTCGAGCCGCTCGCCAGGCCAACCAGAGGCGTCGCGGCGCTGGACTCTCCAGGAGGAGCCGATAGCGTCGCCGAGGACGCAGTCGAGCCCAGCGCTTGTCTCAGCCTTGTCAGAGACCACTGCCGACCCGGCGACCGCCTTCTCTGCTGCTGCTGCCGCCGCGAATGGCCCGACGTAGCCAACGATGCTGACAAAGCCGTTGACCTCGCCAAAGTTCTGGCCGCCGTCAATAGTCTGGCGTGGTACTCAATCACCTCGTAGATGAACTGAAGATCGGCCTTAATTTGAGAGATAAGTGACGTTATTTAGCTAGATTTTTTTACTTATACGTGTACTGTATGTTGTTAAATCAATCCTTCAGAGATACTAAGACCTCTAGGTGCTCTTTAAAGCTTGTAGTTAATATGTAATACGTATAATACGTACTTACGTAAAAGTTACCTAGCCGAAATGGAGATGCGCCGTAATTGTTAGAAAGATGCTATTGAGACGTTACTTTGATATTACTTAACTAGATTTTACTTATGAGAGGATGTTACATCTTGTCAGTTGGTAGCACCTCAAATAACAAATATTATGTGAGTTTTCGAGACGCCTACCTGTGAGTAAAAGATTCCAGGTCTCAAGCTGTGGTAGATTTTAAACAACGAGTAAGCATCGACGCAGTCCTCGTGCAGCAGCTGGTGATGAAGAGTGCAAAGACAGCAGAATATGCCGGCATAGCTGCCACCAAAACTGAAATAATTATTGGCATATCAGTACTCAAATACGGTGCTTATATAAAAACTGAGTCTAGGCTGACCGATAAGACTCACCCGTCAACTACAATAATTGGCGAATTTTTACCACCGGCCGGGTTCGAGGCGCAGGAAGTCTCGCCTTCAACGGCTGTCACCAGCTGCATGAGTTCGCGCGACTCGCCCAGCGTCTGCGGCCATCGTCGCAGAGTCCAGACGGCCGTGGCGAGACTGCAGTCGTCTCGGGGCGTTGATAGCTGGAGTTCCTGACGCACAGCAAACGAAAACTCTTCTCGATGGCTTTGAAAGCGAGGGTGAAAATTTTCCACTTTAAACGACATTGTCACGCAACTGTCGACAGGCATTGCTGCCCGTTCCGCCGACTCCCCTGAGCAGGCACCAAGCGCAAGGATACGTACGCAGTCATACGCACAGGCACACACTCACACAGGAGTTTACAGCGGCCCTGACTGTATTTATCGCTATAGCTAGGCATGCACACCTCACTGTTGGCCCTCGAGGGTGTCAATTGCAGGAGCCAAGCCGAAATTCCAATTTAGCCACAAATTAATGTGACTGCACTTGGAATCGAGCCTGGGCCGCTGGCACATCAGATTAACGCGTTGGTCCGTCTCCAACATATGGCTTCATAAAAAGCTAAAATGCATAGGGCATTCCGTAAATCTACAGAATTGCGAAGTTAATCAAAGAACGAAGCGCTTATTTGTGCTGCTAAATTGACTTCAGCCTAAGTGTGATCTCAAGCTATATCGGCCCTTCGGTGACATCATCTCCATAACCAGCTGACATCCAAGACATCCACTAAAAAACATGGTGTACATCGCGGTATATTCTGTGGGTTGGAATGCACCCAAACAATTCAGAAGCCCTTACCGAAGCTGCAACTGCAGGTGTTCAGAATTGTGTTCAGCCCAAGGACAGCAAGGTAGCGGATCCTCGGGCGGCTGGAGGCACACTATTGTCGCACAGTTTTGCTCCCAGACCATTCGAAGAAAATCTCCAGTGGTATTGACTGTCGGGTGCTGAGTTACAATGAACTCACTGGCTGAATGATAACCCTAAAATAAATGCCAGAATTCACATTGTATTCAAAGATTATTTGTTTAAAGTTAGGCTTGTTTGGTCATGAGATGCATAATGGAATTAGGTATAGCTAGCCTTGGAGATTCGTCTTGAGACTGCGTGAGAATCCTGGTCAACTAAAGCTGATAAAGTTGTGTTGATCAAGTGGATTAAGAATTAATCAAGTGGCAACGAAACCGGCCTTAGTGTCGCTCTGTATTAGCTCACCTGCAAAATCGTTGCGTTGATGTAGTCGGACCCCTCAACCCCAGGCTCTGGCGTCAGTTTGACTCTGCCCTCCTCGGCCGGCAAGTAGGCCGGGGAGTCCCCAGAGTTCGGATCCGCCCGGTTTTTCTGTGCATTGCACGGCTTTAGTGCCGCCTCAAAGTCACCGTGGCTGGCTTCGTGAGCAACGCAAAGCTAAGTGAGAAAGATGGGCAGGTAAAAATAGACGTAAAAATCATTTTAGCTTCTCAGGACATCGGCATTTGATTGTGAAAATCAAGACAAAAAATCAAAGAATGTGAACTGCTCAGAGTCCCTTTAAAGAGAACAAAAATAGAGCACTCTGATTCCATTGCTATTTCCATTTTTCCGAATGACGCAAGCCACGCTTTCAACCAAAGCCATTTGTTGCAGAGTAGCTCCTAAAAGTTAAACCTGATACCGATACACTTTGGCTCTTTGAAAGCAGGCCCGTCACGCGAGAGTCGCCCTGTCCGGAAAACTCATTGAGCAATGGTTATCAAAGAAAGTGAAGGTACGTGAATCTTCAATGCTTGTTTGTTGTCGTACACTGTACACGGTGTCATGTGGCGATGGCTTCTTCGGGAATGACGAGCTTCCTCTCCTCGTCAATTTTCGCTCGAGTGCGCGGAACTTGGATTCAATTTCCTTTATAGCACCCGAACGCCATTTCCAACCATAGCCAACTTCGGCACGGCGAGTGCTAAAATTACAGTAAGACTAGAGATTCATACACAGTGAATTTCTGCCTAAAGATAAAGGATAAGTAGGCAACAAGAAACTGATAGAATATGGTAACTACGCCCGTGCGTTGCCAATACAAAATTAAACTCACGAGTTCCAAAATTGAAAGTGGACTTATGAAGTCAATTTTCAGCGAATAGCATTGTCCAGTAAGTTCTACTGGAATCGTGAACTCACCTGGAACTGAGTTTCCAATCGGCTGCAACCGCACGGCTCTCTGTCGGCCAACGATCGAACCCAGGACGTCAGCCGATGCCGTGAGATCCTCCGTTCGGGGCACAGCAGAAACTCCAGTAGAACGTCGTGCACCAAAGCGTACTGCTGCACTGTCTGCACCAGCCGCATTCGCTGCCGCCTGGCATGAGCCAGGAAGCTGCGCACGTCGACGGACCTATCGCCGAGCATTCTGCGCATCTGAGCGTCGACAGTGATGAAGACACCCGTGCGACCTGTGCCAGCGCTGGGGGCAAGGGAGGTTGCCGGATGTTTTGGTAAATCGTATAATTCGCTATTTGTCTTGAAAATTTCGAATAGGAAATGCTTCATAAATAAGAAGTACCGCGCTGGTACGCTTATTTTTTGACTTTGCTAATATCCTTAGTGAAATTTCATTCGAAATACTTTAGAAGCATTCCATTTTCGTTGACTGAGAGCACCTCACTAGTTTTAATGCATCCAAGACTCAGCTGTGAGAACTACTGAAGTAAATGGATCAAAAAACAGCAAAAAGTTTTTTCCGTGCTAAGCTCGTTCACTTAAAAATATTTGTTGTTTACACGCTCTGTAAACTCTGTAAACAACCCTCGATTTCATGAGTTGCTAATCCGCTCAATTTTGACCGTAAGTCACTAAAGCTTCAGGTAATCATTGCTTAACTAGACTTTCCTCAGACGTCAAAACTTTTATCCTTTTAATCAATCTTTTTCTCCAAACTGACTCTACATTTTCAAAGTCGCCTAGTCTTTTGAGATGAAAACTAAGAATGAAAAACAAAAACAGCTGTGAATATCAGAATTATTCGCCGACGAACTTCCTTCGGCGACTTAGTTTCCCCACAACCTGCACTGGGGCAGTTTTGCCCATTCTGCAGACACGCACTCACACACTCGCTCACACAGGGTGTACAGCAGTCCTGACTTTCTGATCGTCAGGCATGAACACTCTCTTGACCAGGGTTGACCCTCATGGCTGCCAATCGCACGATAAACCCATCTTCCCCTCGTGCTACACACAGATCGTTAAAAGCTTCACCTGCAGTGCACAACGATTGGCCCACCAGTGCAGCTGGCTGTTGAGTTCATTCTGTCTTCGTCGATGCCCCCAGCCAGTTGGACGAAGTTCAGCAGCGCCAGCGGCGACGCCGGGACGCCGCAGTCGGGCCATCGGCAGTACTGGAACTGCCTCACTCGGCGGCGACTGAGCGAGCTGTCGCTGCCGCTGCCTGTCCAGTGCAGCTCGAACAGGCGCACCTTGTGATCCCACCTGACTGCTTGTCCAATTAGCTCAACAGTCACCGGACCGTAGACCTGGCTGCTGCCGCCACTAGGCCAGTATTGATCGCATTTGCGCTGTTTCGTTGGATTTAAAGCAATTTGTAAAACGGTGAATTAGTTGACAGGTTAGCATTAATATGTTATGCCATAGCACAAAAAGACCCTGACGAAACAATATTGCTTCGGCTATGCAAAACATCTTCAGATCCTATGGAGTCATGCAAAGCACAAAAAGATTTTATCCAGCGATGACCATACGAGCGCAGTAACTGCAATCTTCTTTTAAACTAGCTGTTCATATTTGTTGTTCGATCCCATCTCTCCATTATAATTAGGTTTTGAGAACAGGATCTCAAAGAAGAAACTCTGCCCTTAAGATTTAATCTTGAAAAGAGAGTTAATCTTGACAAGATTTAATCTTGTCAATGAACTAATAATAACTCACCCGACCGGCCTCAACCAGGTTGCACAGCATCACAATGCTGCTCACTCGATTCTCCCAAACCATTAGCCAGAAGTCATCAAAAGTTGACTGCAGAGGGCTCTGACAGGCGATGTAGGCTCGCTCCTTTTTAAATCCCTGCTCAAAGTTTAAAATGATGGTAATAGGTGTTAGCGTATGTGCTATCAGTATACTTGAGCAAAATAAATAAACTTTACTTACACTAATATAGCTGGCGTTAATGTAGTCGGCATTTTTCTTATTAGTTGAAGTTGACCGAAGTATGACCCGGTTGTGATCGTCTGAAGTAGCGGCAGTTATTACTTCTGATTGCGACTGAGAAAAGCAGCTTATACACAGGATTATCAATACGTAAGCAGATGGGGGGCTCGGTCAGGAGGTCACCAATCGCCCCCGCGAAAATTGCGCTACCCTCAAAAACTAAATGAAACTGGTAACCAAGCTAGACTCGACGAATGACAGGAGCACATCTGATAGCAACTTTTTGGCTCCATTTTTATGTCTAGGAGATAACAACGAACGACAGGAGCGCCTACCAAGAGACAGGAGCGCCTACCAAGAGACACGAGCTCCTACCAAGAGACACGAGCGCCTACCAAGAGACAGGAGGGACCATCAAGAGACAGGAGCGCCTACCAAGAGACATGAGCACCTACCAAGAGACAGGAGCGCCCACCAAGAGACAGGAGGGACCATCAAGAGACAGGAGCGCCTACCAAGAGACATGAGCACCTACCAAGAAACAGGAGCGTCTACCAAAAGACAGGAGCGACCACCAAGAGACAGGAGTGCCTACCAAGAGACATGAGCACCTACCAAGAAACAGGAGCGACCACCAAGAGACAGGAGTGCCTACCAAGAGACAGGAGTGCCTACCAAGAGACAGGAGCGCCTACCAAGAGACACGAGCTCCTACCAAGAGACACGAGCGCCTACCAAGAGACACGAGCGCCTACCAAGAGACAGGAGGGACCATCAAGAGACAGGAGCGCCTACCAAGAGACATGAGCACCTACCAAGAAACAGGAGCGTCTACCAAAAGACAGGAGCGACCACCAAGAGACACGAGCGCCTACCAAGAGACAGGAGTGTCTACCAAGAGACAGGAGCGACCATCAAGAGACATTTGTATTGACGGTTAAGAAAGGCAACTTTTGACCAACTAAGAACTGTGTCCTGGTAAAAATTTTATAGCAACTAGTTTAAGGATGCCATTGAAAGTACAATCAATATCTTAGATCGACAAAGGACAACGTAAATAATCAAACTTACACGGGTAAACATCTGGGTGTCGATTTTTACTCAAATTTTCTGGATATTTCCAGCACGCAGCTACAAAAGCTTCGCGCGTCGTTTTCTCCTTGTCCTCGGACTCTGGTTTGCAATCTAATGCAGTCAACGAGATCGGCGGGTCCGAGCTTTGGAGCTCCTGGAACTCCGATTGAAAGCCGGAATCGTCGTTGGCGTGACAAGCGATCACGTGATCCCGGAATTCGGCTATAGTCATGCCCGCCGGGTTACTCAGAAGAGCCGATGTTTGAGCAGGGTCGTGTGGATCTGAAAGGATTGCATGGCTTTGGGCTAAGCTAGATGCTTGCAACTTGTGAATTGATGCTGACAGAATTAGGTCAGCAAGCAAAGTATCGAAGAGAACTTTTATGTTAAAGTGCCATGCTTCCATGACGCAATGGATTAAAAAATCGCGACAAAATGTCTAAAGCTAAAAGAATTATCTACCATGAAAATTCTAAAAAAGACTCTAATATTGAGTTCTTATGCAGGTCAAACATGCGTCCTAACCGGAATCTCCAATCTCCACTCCGCAGCCGCTTTTGGTTCCACCGCCGCCTATGCTGCTGCCAACGGCGCGCAGCCTTCGTCTGCGATAGCTGGCACTGCCGACGCCTCGGTTCCGACGCGTCGCCCTGCCGCAGAGCCACTGCCAGGCCAGCAGCACGGCCGCCACCAGTCCCAGCGCTGCAAACAGGCAGCCAACGCCGAGTCCAATGCTCACCGACGTCACTTGCCGGCGTCGCCGATCTCCTGTAGCTATCGCCGACTCGTCGCCGTTAGAGAATTCGTTGTTAAAGTCAGCCAGGCCGTCCCAAGTCGAACGGTCGATTAACAGATATGCAAGAGGCACAGAGACGCTGACGGTTTTTGCCTTGTGCCCGGGATACCTGCGGTCGCGGTCCCACTGGGACAATCCAACGCTTGTTACCACGACGTCCAGGCTGACATGCGCTGATGGATTCGAATGCTGCTGGATTGCAATTCCGATTGATCTTGCCAGTGTTGTCCAGGGTATTAACTCCTGAGTTGATTGAGGCAGATTTAAGAAATTGTTTCAGTGGATGTTTTTTAAAGTTGAGTTCGACCGCCAGTGCTACTGAACTTTTATCCTTGTTATTAAAGAGATATCAAATTGCCTGTTATATGTAACTGCCCAAATTCTACGAACTGGTTGACTTCTAGCAGTGCGCAGATTGACAACCCCATTTTTCCGCATTTTTAGTCAATGGAATCTGATATAAAACGATAGCGTTTTATGTCACGTTTTATAACGATTGGCGAAGCGGAAAGAGAAGGAAGTCAATGCATGCAACTAGAGTAGTACGCTCGTAGGGAGGTTCCGCAAGCGTTGTTCATTTTCAACATAAGCTTGCCGAGGTTAAGCTGTCTCTATATCTGCTATGAAAAAAACATAGCTCCTAAATAGCAGACTGTTAGCTACTAAAGACAGTGCAGACTACAATTATACAAGCACAGGATGAGAGGGCTATCATTTTGTCAACTCGTGGGAGTCAGGTTTCAGTTGCTACCTGCTGCCATCCCTACAAGACAGTCTTGCGCCCCTTCCCCAGTTCTCAAACAGCCCAGCAGCAAGCCAAAGCTCCTGAATAGATGAACAAAGAGAAAAATGATATTTTTTCGCCTACAAAGCCTCAAAATCGCCCATCAGAAACAGCAGAAAACAGCTGCCCTTGCAGAAGCTGAAAAAGTGCATTCCGCTACGGAATTTGACGTATAAAATTAGCCATGAAATGACGAAAGCCGTCAAAGTACTATTAGGCCCCAACCTTTATTGTACGAGAAATATTCTTTCTTCTATCATCTAAAGAGCATTCGATTCATTTAACCATGCCTTTTCCTGATCTTTTGCTTGAAAATTTAGATATGCTCTAGATTAAATTGAGCCCGTGCAAAGTCAGAGTTGTTTTTATTAGCTGACGAATGGATCCAGTGAAACTGACCAAAAAGACTCGTGTGACATCAGTCTAGGGGGATCAAGGAAATACTATTTGAAATAGATCATCTTAGGCTAGCATAAAAACCTACACAGATGCGCGTGCTCAGGTATTTAGTCCTCGCCTCTGCTGATTCATTTGGGTAGACTGTTGCATTCGCGACCTGGGCCCTGGGCCTCCACGCCGCATTGACCCGGCATTGGCCCAGCTGACTCAGCACGAGGGTCTCCCTCGAACCACCTGGACGTCCTGCCAGCCGCAGACCTTGGGAGACTTTGCGTAGCCGCCATTCAACTCTGAACAGCAGCAGGTTGGGCGGATACGGTGTTTCTGAGCGGTCAACCGCGGGCGAACCGACGAAGAAGCCGCGACTGGCCCAGGAGACCAACAGGCCGGCTTCGTAGCTTCTCTCATCCACCCGGACATCTCGCGGCCGGCTTGGCCAGCTGGGCTCCGTGGCGATGTCTACTCGGTTAGACGCGCGCCCAGGGCCTCGGACGCGAGTGACAGCTGCTATGGTGATTGAGTATCGAGTGGCCGGCTTTAGTCCAGCGATGCAGTACCGAGTGAACTCGCTGGAAATGTTGATCAACCGGCGACTGTTGAAGGGGCCGGACAACGAGAGCTGGTAGCCGGTCAGGTGGCCCGGCACTCTGGCTAGACGAGACCAGGAGACGCTGACATTCGTGTCGAACAGGGCGTGCGTGTCCTGGGCCAGCGTGGGCGCTGGGGCTTCTGCATTGAAATGAAAAGTTTGAAATCTAAGTATCCTTTTAAAACATTGATCCCGCATCGATTCAAGATGCTAAGAACTACTGAATGCATCCAAACCCAGAACGTTCTAATCGAATTGAATGTTTTATTGGTTAGAAACCAAGATCGATTGTATCACTACATTTTGCAAAGTCTTCATAAAACACGCCAGACTGCACATGACGTATGTTTTCTAAATTTTCTGCACCGAAAACCACTTTATGGGGTCGTGAGATCGAAATTTCACAAGTTCAAAAAGGCTTGCATTCTAGTCTGCACTTCTGCTGAATCGAAAATTTCGAGCTTGTGAAGCTTTTCTCCGGTGAAAGTAACAATGTGAATTTTTTATTATGCAAATTTTGATTTTCTGAAAGTGACCCCACTTTAGGCACTGCATCCAGGTTCAGAGAAAAACTACAGATAAGACTCCTCACCGCCCTCCAGTGTTTCAAAAGTCAGTAGAAGCTCCGGCCCAGCGTATCTCCAGTTGTGCACGGTGCATCGCACACTGTAGCCGCTAAAAGCTTCGAGATCATCGAGCATCAGATCAACGTCCTGGCTGGCAGTGGTTCGGCTGCGAAACTGCCTAGCAACCAGTGTCTTCTCAGTCCACTGATCCTCCATGCCTGCGTGCGATTCGAGGTGGCGCGTCCGACGCCATCGCACCCGGACCTCGCGCAGTCTGCCGCCCAGAGACGGATGCCCGGCCGGTGCAACGCTCAATCGAAGCTTGGCGCTGGTGGCTTGGACGTTGGTGACGGTAGCGGACAGGGCCGCTGGCTGCGGTGGAGACTCCAGAGTTCGTAGCTCGCAGCGGCGAGTGCTCGGTCCCGGGCCCAGCTGATTAGCGGCTCGCAGCCAGGTGCAGTACTCAGTGTATGCTGTCAGGCCTGTCACCCTGTAGCTGAGTCGTCTAGGCTCAACTCTATGCCAGATCAATCGGTCTCCAAGGTGACGATAGGTGCCGCTGCTCGTGGCAATTTCGTAGGAGGTCAACGGCAGGTGGCGCAGATGACGCGGAGGCTGCCAAGTCAGGTGAATCGCGTGCGAGCCAAGCACAGTAGCGTTCAAGTGCAGCGGCGCTGTTGGCTTGTCTGTCAGGTGTTTTCGACGATTCCCGATAAATCCTGAATAAAGACTACTCGGGGTATTCGATAGTGAATGAATCGTCAATGATTTAGGTTGGATCGAAATCTTCTAGTCTAAAGTAGTTTTTTTCAAGTTGGAAGTTACGAGCGTGAAGAGAACCGCTCGCCCAAGAACCCGGCCAAACAGCTCAGGAAAGCGCTGTGGGCGCTGTCGCAATTAGTCAGGGCGACGGTCGAACCACAAGCCAGCGAAGAGGCAGCATGCCCGTTCCACGCAGCTCCGAGCACGAACACTCACAGAGTTTACGGCGGCCTGACACTGACTTTCTCAGTGTCCGGCATGCACACAATCTGTGCCTTGAGGGCTGGGGCCTCATGAGCATTTTTTAGCGCGCAATAAACAAAAACAGATTTTTTGATTCAACAAAAGTCCAAGCGGTACTGCGCGGATCAACTGAGAAAGTTACAAAACTTCAACAAAGTGAATGTCTTTTAAAATAGAAGTACGAGAGAATCGAAAATCTAGTCACTCCCAATGTCCTTCAACTTCAGGATCAAGTGCTCCAGGTTATAATCTCTCGAAGCTCTCGGGTCAGGAGCTCTGGTTTCAGTCCAAGTGACAATAAATTATAAGAAGAAATTCCCGCTAATGCAGTGGATCTGCAAAGGCTTTAAAAGGCCTGGAGACAGAAATATTTAATTTTATCCACTGCGATGTGCATTTAGGCCTGGTACCCCCGATTTCAATTATTCCTAGGAGCTCTTTGCCGCCTCACTCCGGCACTACGTTTTACGGTCGTGCGAATTAACTTCCTCTCCGCTAAATATAATCGAACTGCTCATCTTTTTACTTTCCGTTTTTTGACTCTTTCTGACCTCTTTTAAGCTGAGGCATAGTGCGTATTCATCGGTTCTAAGCGACTTCCCTCCTGAGCCAACCTTAGCTACACACGGGGCGGTGGGTACCATTTTTTTGAGAAGCAGGGGCTGTGTGCACCCTGGCGCACTTTAAGCGACATTGTCACACAACCGGCGAGAGGCATTGCTGCCCATTCCGCCGACTCCCCTGAGCAGGCACACAAGCGCGCGGATACGTACGCAGTCATACGCACAGGCACACACTCACACAGGAGTGTACAGCGGCCCTAACTTTATTTATTGTTAGGCATGTACACTTCACTGTGCCTTGGGGGTTGGCCCTCAAGGCCGTTAACTGCACGAGCAGAGCCAAGCCGAGATTCCAATTTAGCCCAAAATGAATGTGACTGCACTTGGAATCGAGCCTGGGCCGCTGGCACATCAGAGCGCCGTGCTAGACCACTATTGTGCTTTTACCAATCTTATTCTTAAGAAGGAGCTTGTGTTCTGACTAACCACTTTTTCTATTCGCTGCCACATGCATCAAGCAAAGCTAGCAGGGCATGCCTGATTTCTAAGAGTGCTTGACGCTGTAAACTGCGATTAAAATGACCTTCATTGTGATTATCGTCTGGTTAGTCAGTTGAAACAGCAAATTACCTGTGTTATACATGCCAAGTTTTCTGCTCACTGACCACTAATTTTTACAGAGACGAGAGTTGTTTTGCAAGGCGAATGAGGGAGAGACAAAGAGCGAGAGAAACGAAGGACAGACAGACAGAGAAACAAAAACTCTGATAGACTCTCAGATAGACACATTACCTGTCTTAATTTACAGTATTTCCCACACTCCATTTCCCACAACCCTATTTCCCAAACCACATTTTCCACACCTCATTCCCACACCCTATTTCCCACTCCCTATTTCCCGCACCCTATTTCCCACACCCACACTCCATTTCCTACACCCCACGACTCACCCTGCACCAGCAGCTGCACCGCCCCGTTCACCCCGGTCGCATTCCAGTACACCGAGCAGTTGTAGAGGCCTTCGTGCCTCAGCTCCGCCGAGTGAACCCTGAGCTGGGTGAGGTGCCACAAGGACACGCCGAGTCCCGTCAGCTCACCCGGACAGCCGGGCTCTTCGTCTTCGCTCTTCATCAGGTAGACCGGACACTTGGTTGGTTGCGGCCGGCCCATGGGCAGAGACCACTCCAAGTACTTCGGCTTGACGCTGACGGTGTAGAAGCTTCGTTGAAGCACCGGACATTGCAGCAGGACTGGCTGGCCAATTCGAACCATGACCATCTCCGCTTGAATTCGGCCAGTGTTTGCGTCTCCGGCGTTGATTGGTTGCCATAGCAACGGATGGCATAGCAACAAGACGACAGTTCGGCGTATCTGTATTGAATGTCAGTTGTCGAGGTCCTGCCACATGTAATTTACTCTTGCCTGTCGCGAGTTTGACAGTGACGAGGGAAGTTCGCTTCGGAATAAAATTCAGAGGGTCCTTATTTGTCCTAATCATCTCCTCTCCTTCAAGTCCTCGCTCATCTCGCTCGACTGACGCTTGTGTACTTTTATGCGAAAACTCGAGGGATCAATTTTGTCTTTTGTTAATAAATCTTGCCTTTCGGTGACCTTCTTATGTCTACTTCAGTAAAATCTGGGGCAACAGTGCCAGTGACACCTGCAATTCAGTGCCAGTGACACCTGCAATTCAGTGCCAGTGACACCTGCAATTCAGTGCCAGTGACACCTGCAATTCAGTGCCAGTGACACCTGCAATTCAGTGCCAGTGACACCTGCAATTCAGTACCAGTGACACCTGCAATTCAGTGCCAGTGACACCTGTAATTCAGTGCCAGTGACACCTGCAATTCAGTGCCAGTGACACCTGCAATTCAGTGCCAGTGACACCTGCAATTCAGTGCCAGTGACACCTGCAATTCAGTGCCAGTGACACCTGCAATTCAGTGCCAGTGACACCTGCAATTCAGTGCCAGTGACACCTGCAATTCAGTGCCAGTGACACCTGCAATTCAGTGCCAGTGACACCTGCAATTCAGTGCCAGTGACACCTGCAATTCAGTGCCAGTGACACCTGTAATTCAGTGCCAGTGACACCTGTAATTCAGTGCCAGTGACACCACTGCAATTCAGTGCCAGTGACACCACTGCAATTCAGTGCCAGTGACACCTGTAATTCAGTGCCAGTGACACCTACAATTCAGTGCCAGTGACACCTGCAATTCAGTGCCAGTGACACCTGCAATTCAGTACCAGTGACACCTGCAATTCAGTGCCAGTGACACCTGCAATTCAGTGCCAGTGACACCCGCAATTCAGTGCCAGTGACATCTGCAATTCAGTGCCAGGGACTGCCAGTGACACCTGGTTAGACTTCAGAAAAGTATAGTGAAGGTAGAGAAGTTAAGTGAGAACAAAAGGCAAACAAAATTATGGCATTTATAGTGCTATCGAGCCTTCAAGTTGAAGTCTCATGACGCTTTCTGTTCGGTCTGATTTCAATGGAAGTGCTGATTAAAACGTTTGCACTGCAATTTTCTACTCACTCAATGGCCCGAGTGAACAATTTATCGACTGGATAAGGTAAGAATTCTACAGGGGTTGCCTCAGAGGTGAACTTGAACCTCTTTCGTACAGGCCATCCTCTCTTGCTTACCGAAGCCCCTCAATTATCAAGCCGCTATAGAATTCCCTCACCTGCTCCCTGCTTCTTCGGCACGTCTTCTTTATCTGACACAAACTTTTTCTGTAAAAAATGGGCTGAGGCAAAATTCGTGACAACATTTCTTGTCTAATTTTGTCCTTTGCTGCAGACTGAGGACAGGGATTAAAGTATTTGTTAAACTTTTTTCTCTTAGCCCAGGCTCACAATATCCCATTATCCCTTTTTTCAAAAAATCCCATTCTGAAAAATCCCATTCTGAAAATATCCCATTATCCCAATATCCAAATATCCCATTATCCCAATATCCCATTGTCCCAATATCCCCTTTAATCCCATTATCCCAATATCCACTTTAATCTCATTATCCCGGCTATTAGAGACCAAGGCCTGTAAGCAGCAGATTAACGAGGAGTTCCAACTCACCAGAATCCCCAGCAAGTAGCACAGCCGAAATCTGCAGCTCATGCCGGTGCGTGGCTGGGTGGCTCACTCTGCTCTTCTGCCAAGACTGACCGACTCAAGACGCGTCGATAAAGCCGGAAATTCTGCTTATTTTATCTTATACTGGCTTCTCCACTTCGATCTGGGTTCTAGGGATTCGATCGAGCGCTCTCTTAGAGATTATCCTATTAAAGCTTCCTCGCTTGGGGTCAGCCACTGTTAATTGTTTTTCCTCCTATCGAAGTCCTGCTGGGTTATCAGCTCAAACTCGGTAATGGGCTCAGACTCGAAGAGTTGAGAAGAGTCTAAGCCGAGACTCAGGGCTGCTGTCTCCTGCTGACACTGCAAGGGAGCTGACTTGAGTGTTGCTGTTGAAGAAATAACTAAATGGAATTGCTTTATACAACCGCTGCCGAGGAGAAGCCAAAAAGATCCCTTTTCTTAGATGGGGAAAGGATTCTGGAGCTCTTATTAGTTCGAGATGTCCAGAGCTGATCATCGATTGATTTAAGAAGCGCGGCTTGCAGTGCAGAACACCTGGCTCTGTCTCACTCTGTCTCACCTACCTGCCGCTGGCCAATGGAGCCCCGTCTGGCTGTGTCATTGGCTGGGGGCAAGCAGAAAAAGAGGTTAATGAAGCGGAGCGACACAAAGGACTGACAGGCGCTATTTGGGGCATCAACGGGAGCGAAGGGACAAAGGAAAGCAATAAATAGACTGCTGACTGATTGCGGTTGATTCTGGGTTGGGTGTACTGACCGCTTTTTGATTGTCCATGGGCTGCCTGACTGCCTGTCTGTCTGTCTGTATTGGTGTCCTAGTGTCTATCTATCTATCTATCTATCTATCTATCTATCTATCTATCTATCTATCTATCTATCTATCTATCTATCTATCTATCTATCTATCTATCTATCTATCTATCTATCTATCTATCTATCTATCTATCTATCTATCTATCTATCTATCTATCTATCTATCTATCTATCTATCTATCTATCTATCTATCTATCTATCTATCTATCTATCTATCTATCTATCTATCTATCTATCTATCTATCTATCTATCTATCTATCTATCTATCTATCTATCTATCTATCTATCTATCTATCTATCTATCTATCTATCTATTTGGACAAGTCGTGGTACCTCGCGGTTTAGGCTACTGGTTTTCTATTTGCTACTAAGGATTTTACTAGTGGATTATTATCTGCTGTACTGATTTGAGATTTGGTAGAATCGCTGCCACCAGGTTCCTGCTGTTCCCTAATTCTAGTTTTAGATTTAAAGAACTGAGTCAGGACACCAATTTAGACTTAGTTAACACAAAAAAATATTTAATAAAAGTAAATTACGGTACAAAAGTTAGTTTTGCTTTACATTAACTCCCTATTTCCCTATTCCCGCTATAGTGCTTTGGGCAAGACTCCCAGTTATAGATTTAGAGGCAAGACTCCTCTGTGCAAGCCTAAGTTATATTTCTTTTATTTCCCCTTCTTACCACTTTTCCTTTGTGAATTCAAGGTTGAGGACAGGAGAAGACACTCCAACAAACAGCTTTTCTTTCCCAAGAGCCCAACTGCTCTGTAGTTCTAAAGGAACCCCAATTTTATCCACTTACCCCCGCTCTAATTATTTTCCCGGGTTGAAACTACTGATAGTAGGGTAAAAGCATATTTAAACCTGCATTAATTCCCGTTCCTAAAAATAATGCCCTACTACATATCTATCTATCTATCTATCTATCTATCTATCTATCTATCTATCTATCTATCTATCTATCTATCTATCTATCTATCTATCTATCTATCTATCTATCTATCTATCTATCTATCTATCTATCTATCTATCTATCTATCTATCTATCTATCTATCTATCTATCTATCTATCTATCTATCTATCTATCTATCTATCTATCTATCTATCTATCTATCTACCTATCTATCTATCTATCTATCTATCTATCTATCTATCTATCTATCTATCTATCTATCTATCTATCTATCTATCTATCTATCTATCTATCTATCTATCTATCTATCTATCTATCTATCTATCTATCTATCTATCTATCTATCTATCTATCTATCTATCTATCTATCTATCTATCTATCTATCTATCTATCTATCTATCTATCTATCTATCTATCTATCAGTATAATTGCATGATCAATGCTTGAGCAAGTTAGTCCTCTCCCTGGCACAGACATAAGTGAAGTCCTATCCCCAGTCACTCAGGCATCTCTCCTAACCGCGCCGCCTTTCAATGGCTCGTTCATTGCGGCCTAAGCCGATTATCCCAGTAATCCCACATCGTAAAACCCTTCGCTTGCTAGTTCGTAGAGGATTAGCAGTTTAGTCCCACTACGTGCTGTATATGGCGCAGTTACTCGTGATGCACAAGGAGATATGGGCAGCCCTAGATATTGCAGTCTATTTTCTTCCTCACTCGTGCAGTTCGCATTCATACCGATGCCCGAGCGTTTGAGAATGGGATTCGAATTCTGTCTGGCTCCCCCTGGCCGCGCGATTGACCAGCGGAGCAGAAGGTAACCTGGGGGGGGGGGTAGCATTTCGGGCGACTGAAAGCACTGCATGAGTTCCCGTGCTCATCTTCACACCTTAAGCTTGATTAGCAAAAATCCGCTCTTGCTCAGGTAGACTTATGATAATAGCATTGTCATATGACCATATCATCAGTCATAAAACGTCATAAACAGTATATCAGTATATCAGTCACAAACAGTATGATTCACTGTCTGTCATATTGTCATAGTTTAGTCATAAACAGCATGATTCACTGTCTGTCATATTGTCATACAGTAACAACAGTCATGAAAGACTTTCACCAGTAGTGAAATATCCAAACTGACCACCCAATATGACTACCTCCATAATCTTCTACCTAACCTAACTCTAACATTTCCCCAGGCTATAGCTACTAATAGTAGGTTAAAAGCAAAACTGCTGTCACGAAGTTTTTCCCAAAGAAAGAAACCTTTATACCAAAGTACTTATTGGCTTAATACTTTCGACAGCCTATAGTTTTACACAAAGCGTACTCAGTGCTTTAGTGCATACAATGTATGCAACTGTGCGTTTTTGCATACTTTCATGCACATCAGCTAACTGCAGTGAGAACTTTGCTCACAGCCGATTTTGCGCCTCTTTATACGTGGAACCAAATGAAATTAGACAAAAGAGCCGGGGCTTCTTCCAAGCATTCGCTTGATCTCTTTGTACAGCCTGCTTTTTTTCACTTTTTTTGTTTCACAGGTCTTGCGACTTTTCTGTTCTTTGCCTTTGGAGACAGGCGGCCGCGAAGATGTCCTCCCCGTCAAAGGTTAGCGTCGCTTAAATCAAAGTAGTTGCGTGCTTTATCCCTCAGTGTGGCAAACAATCTCATAAAAAGCTATCATTCTATAACGAATTTGCTACTGGAAGTCATGTGACTTGAAACTGTGATCACGGTGTAAACTACTTGCATTGGAATTGCACAGCAGGATTGTCATGTATAAGCACAGAAAGTATAGTTAGTAGAAACTTCAAGTGTTTGTTATTAGCTTTGATTGGATTACCACTATCTTTACTATCTGAATACCGCTGTTTAATCCATTGGAAAGGTCAGAGAGTAGGTTAAAGGTCAGCTGTTTGGTCCCATTGTTGGCCTCTTCAAAAAGGATTATGAAAACTGAAAACGGCCGTTGAAGACCGCATGCAGTCACTTTCATGTCTCATTTACGAGTACGCACCCATTCATCTGCCGCTAAGAGGGCGCTCACATCTAAATTGAATATAGCTCATATATAGAGGCTTTGGGGAATGTTGCTGACTTTTTTCAGTGGCTATCACGAAAATGAAAGGCTATACTATTGCGTTACTATGTTTCCTAAGCCAAGGATTACAATGATAAATAGGTAGCTTAGCTTTGTTATTTGATATTGACTATATTTAGCAATTCAAAATGACATTACGTGTCAGCTAAGCGCTAAAGGTCTGATATAAACATGCCTTTTCTGTCTAAGCCAAGAATTCTACATGACTAAATTAACATCCTACATTATTTTAGGAATCAGTGTTGTCAGTACTCATTTTAGCGCCTCAGACACTCATTTTGGCGCCGCAGACACTCATTTTGGCGCCGCAGGCACTCATTTTGGCGCCTTAGACACTCATTTTGGCGCCGCAGACACTCATTTTGGCGCCACAGACCCTCATTTTAGCGCCGCGGGCACTCATTTTAGCGCCGCAGGCACTCATTTTAGCGCCGCAGGCACTCATTTTGGCGCCGCAGGCACTCATTTTAGCGCCGCGGGCACTCATTTTAGCGCAACAGGCACTCATTTTGGCGCCGCAGACAGACACTCATTTTAGCGCCGAAAGCGCAATATTTTGGCGTCCTGAACAAAAAATATTGATTTCCATAGCTTTTACTGGGTGGGACATGTCCCCCTGTCCCTCGGTCGGTTCGCCATTTTAACAAATCTGTATTATTTATAGCTGTCACAAGATTGTTCAGAGTGTTCTGTAAGCAAACAAACATGTCTCGTTTGGTTACCAAATCTGCTAGGCTTATTTCAACAGAAGCCAACGAATAAAGTTCAGGTGATAAAAAAGTGAAATGCAGTTATTCTTCTGTGGCTCAAATGCACTAAAATAATTTTTGTTATCTAATCAACGGAGAAAAGCAAAACTCTGCTGCATTTAATTACTGGCGTTTAGTGCTGCATGGCTACGTACAGAGAGAGGTGAGAAAGCGATAAAACCCGTTAGCCTCCGAGTTAGAACTCGTCAGTGAATATGAAAAATTCAAAGAGAACAGTTTTAATTTTATTAATCCTACAGACTTTGAGCAGCTCTCCAAATTGCGTGGAATCTGTCAGTTGTCCCGATACCAACTGGCTAAGCTACAATCAGAACTGTTACCTGCTGGTTAATGGCGAGTTTGGTCAGTCCCACTCAGCTGCCACGACTTTCTGTCAGGAACTGGAAGACAATTGCGGATTGCTGTGGTTGGACTCGCTGGATGAAAAGGTGAGATTATTTATGTTTCAGCCATCTGTTAGAAAGGAAACTGTTAGACTTTTTCAGTGTTCAAAAACGCTACGGAAATATTCTGGAGTTTACATTAACAAAATACTGAAACATCAGAGATTTTACAATGATTAGCTACTGAAATGTCAGGGAGTTTCCAATGATTAGCTACTGAAATGTCAGGGAGTTTCCAATGATTAGCTACTGAAATCTCAGGGAGTTTCCAATGATTAGCTACTGAAATGTCAGGGAGTTTCCAAAGATTAGCTACTGAAATCTCAGGGAGTTTTCAATGATTAGCTACTGAAATATCAGGGAGTTTCCAATGATTAGCTACTGAAATGTCAGGGAGTTTCCAATGATTAGCTACTGAAATGTCAGGGAGTTTCCAATGATTAGCTACTGAACTGTCAGGGAGTTTCCAATGATTAGCTACTGACGGAGTTTCCAAACTTGGTAAGATGTTTTTAGGTGTTTGTGCAAATTTTCGGGCTTGTGAATATTTCTTTTGGATTGTGAAACTAATTGTTATACCTGTACGCTCCAATTTAGGCCTGGGTCGGCAGTCAATCCTGGGATCTGAGAGCTCAACGGGGCAGTTGCAAAAACTGCGGACTGATGGATGCAGCCTGGGTGGCCCTTTACAGGGAGCAACAGGCGCCATACGACTTCTACTGGCGGAGAGGCAATGGCCCGCCAGTAAAAGATGACATTCTGTGAGGCAATATGAATCGTTTTTGTAACTTTTTATGGTTTTTAATAACAAAAGTAGCTGTCTGTACTTTGTACGTAGAAGAATGCTGCACTTAACTCTGGTGTGGTTTTTACACGCGAGGTTTTTCGCTTCAAAATTAATTATGAGTTAACAAATGACGCTACAAGCATGTTTCGAAATTTCTGTATTGAAAATAGAGCAATTATGAAAAAAATGTACGATTGATGATGTCAAAACAATACTTATACCTATGATTTTCATTACACGTTACTTACGGCAGAAGAAGCAAAATATTGCGTAATATAAAAATATAATGCACCTTCACTTGAGACGGTACTTATGATGGACATATATTGCAACTATGTTAAATAACATTTTTTATATAGCACAACACAAATCTTATTACTTGTACTAGCCTAAATTGAAATAAATTTAACTAGATCAAGGTGAGAGGCTGTCGATTTCAGATTCTAATGTTATTCAAATATACCTTAAAGAAAAAATGAAATTGATACCGCAGCGTTCTTCTACCGTACATGTACATTGCTTCAGTTGTTAATGGCTCTTATAAGTTACCTGTACCTGTAAAAGTTACAATATATCCATCTAACTATTGGCGCTTTTCTTTCTTGCACACTGTAGGACAGCATCTGACTGGTACGTGGGGCATCCAAAGCCACCAGATGCAAGATCCTTCCAATCGGCAATAACCGAACTGGAAAATCAACGCTTCCGGTATAGAAACAACGGCGGAAATGAAACTATTTGGTTCATTTGCAAGCTGAGCGATCCGATAACCACTACGGAAGAGGCGACATCGGACCCGACCACACTGGAACCGACCACACTGGAACCGACCACACTGGAACCGACCACACTGGAACCGACCACACTGGATCCAACCACAATGGAACCAACCACAATGGAACCAACGACAATGGAACCGACCACACTGGAGCCAACGACAATGGAACCGACCACACTGGAGCCGACGACAATGGAACCGACCACACTGGAACCAACCACACTGGAACCGACCACACTGGAACCGACCACACTTGAACCAACGACAATGGAACCGACCACACTGGAGCAAACGACAATGGAACCGACCACACTGGAGCCAACGACAATGGAACCGACCACACTGGAACCAACCACACTGGAACCGACCACACTGGAACCGGCCACACTGGAACCGACCACAATGGAACCGACCACAATGGAACCGACCACAAAGGAAACGACCACACTGGAACCGACCACAAAGGAAACGACCACACTGGAAACGACCACACTGGAACCGACCACAATGGAACCGACCACACTGGAACCGACCACAAAGGAAACGACCACAATGGAAACGACCACACTGGAACCGACCACAAAGGAAACGACCACACTGGAACCGATCACAATGGAACCGACCACGCCGGAACCGACCACACTGGAACTGACCACACTGGAACCGACCACACTTGAACCAACGACAATAGAACCGACCACACTGGAGCCAACGACAATGGAACCGACCACAATGGAACCGACCACAATGGAACCGACCACAATGGAACCGACCACAATGGAACCGACCACAATGGAAACGATCACAATGGAAACGACCACAATGGAACCGACCACACTGGAACCGATTACAATAGAACCAACTACAATGGAACCGACCACAATGGAACCAACAACAGGAACTCTAGAAGCAGCAACAGCAGAGACAGCAACGGCAGAGACAGCGACAGCAGAGACAGCAACGGCAGAGACAGGAACTGCAGAGACAGGAACAGCAGAGACAGCGACAGCAGAGACAGGAACAACAGGGACAGGAACAGCAGAGACAGCAACGGCAGAGACAGCGACAGCAGAGACAGCAACGGCAGAGACAGGAACTGCAGAGACAGGAACAGCAGAGACAGCGACAGCAGAGACAGGAACAACAGGGACAGGAACAGCAGAGACAGGAACAGCAGAGACAGCGACAGCAGAGACAGGAACAACAGGGACAGGAACAGCAGAGACAGGAACAGCAGAGACAGCGACAGCAGAGACAGCAACGGCAGAGACAGCAACGGCAGAGACAGCAACGGCAGAGACAGCAACGGCAGAGACAGGAACAGCAGAGACCTTTACAGTTACAAGACCACCACTGTGGAAAAGTACAACTCAACCATCCGTGAGTGACAGATGGTTTCTTGATCTGTTATCAACGTTTGTTATCTCGGCTGCAACCATCGGCCTAATTGTGACATTGGCCGCCGTGGCTTTGGCAATAAAACTCCGCATGCCAAAGACCGGAGCCAGCGGTGGAGCGAGGATGACGTTTCAATTCGGCCGGCCAAGAAAAGTCGCTCCTGAGCCGCGGCAATCAGCAACCACCGCTGACGCAGAGACTTTTGCTAATAAAAATGATCAATTGGTGCTAGATGACATTGAGCATGCTGTTCTAGTGGCGTAGCTTCTCTGGTGACTAATAAGCTGTTGCTCACTGATCACTAATTGCATAAAAGTTACTTTAAGCCGTCCTTGACATGTACACTGTACCGAGTCGCTCTCTGCTGGTATGCTAATCTCATGAAATTTCTTCACTATAGAACAATATATATGGATGTAAAATTCTAGATCGTAATTATGATATAACAAAGTGTGATTCTGCTGATAAGATAAATTGCATAGAGTTTACCTGTTAATTTTATTGTATATTTGTACACCTATGCAAATAGTGCCAACAGCTCCTGGGCATCGCGGCCAGATCACCGGACCGCGCGCATGAGCTCGGTTGGCTCGGACGGCCGCGCGCCTCGGCTGCGGCAGCAAAGCTCAGCACAGCAGGGACACACAGAGTCCGCCGCGCAAGCGAGACTGGCGAGGGCAACTCTGTGGCGCGGCCAGGCGCCTGTTGCCCTCGTCCCTGCTATTTCATCTATGGATCCGCCGGGTGGACCACGAGGCCAATCTCCCTCTGGCCGCAGCTGTAACAGGTGGCCGCCTCAGACTCGGCACGATGAACTGCCGAAATTTGAGGCCCCTGGCGTCGCATCATTCTCGTCCAGCTGGCTCACAACCTGCATGTACAGCTGGACCTCATCATGCTGCTGGAGGTTTCTATCGTGGCTGAGCCGGGGCTCCACTCTGAGGACCTCGGAGCCGGCTGAAGCCTCCTGTAGACGAACGCGGCCAGGGCGGTGTCGGCGTGCTAATCGGAACGCGCCTTCGGCGGAGCGTGCACTGCGCTTCGCTGTCCCTGCGACTGATGCGGGTCGACCTGCGCCTGCGTGCCCGCTGCATCCGGCTGTTCTGGGCCTATGCACCCACTGCTGCTCACTCCGAGGAGGCTCGTGCCTTCTTCAACTTCCTGGCAGGGAAGCTGGAAGAGGTGCCAAACCGCGACACCCTTGAGGAACTCAGAGACCTGAATGCAGTTCCTCTGAGGTCCGAGCGCTCGCTCTTTGCTGCGGGACGCGAGAATGCCAACACCGATGCGCTGGACGACCTGCTTGACCAGCTGGACCTGGTGTCCGCGAATACCCAGTTCCACAAGCCCCCTGCCCGCCTGGTCACCTTTGCGGGCTGCAAGAGAAGGCGGTGGAACGCAAGCGGGCGGAACGCCACGAGGAGACTGGCGCAATTCTATGATGCGCTGGTTCGCACTCGAGAGCGCCGACGCGTCACCAACTGCGATACCATGGCTCTGCTGGCTTTCCAGTAAGACCATCAACTCCCGCTCTGCGACTTGCGGCTCCACGACCAGTTCTACCGACCGCCAAAGAAGCGGCTACGGCGCTACTATCACGCTCTGTTGGACACCTGCGCGAAGCGTCATTTCGCGGGCGGCTTCGTCGGTGCGCTTGGAGACCAGCGCGAGGCGGAATATTCCGACATCAGCACCTCCGTTAGAGCCGCTGCGGAGCAGACGGTCCCGCTGATGCGTCCAGCGCAGAAATCGCTGCCTGCCTGGCAGAGCGACCCGACCATCAGGCAGGCCCGGCTTAACATCGAGCAACTCCGCAGAAACCCGCGGCCCACGACTGACGCTGAAGATGCGTTTGAGCGCCTTCCAGATGAGCGGCAGTAGGCCGCTGTCGACGACGCCGTCCGGTCCATCACTGCAGACGGCCCCGACGTGAAGAACCGCGCAGTGTAGACGGCTGTCCGGACTCTGACGGGGCGCGAAAAGCGCGTGGTGCTGAACCTGGCCGACGACACCTCGGAGGAGCGCAGGAATGAATTACGCGGCTTTCTTCGCCAGCATCGTGAACGCGCCCGCATCGCCGCTGCCCGCAAGTTTTGCGCTTCCACTGGACACGTCGCTCCCAGCTAAGGAGGACTTCTGCACCAGCCCAGTCACCACGGAGGGCGTTGTGCTGTTCGCTCAAAAAACACCAGGCGGCAAGGCGTTCGGCCCCGACGAAGTTCCGGTCGAAGCGCTGCGGCTCCGCTGTGTGGCCTCCCAGGTCACATGCGTCATGAACCGCGTGCTCGCCGGCACTCCTGCGCCCACCGAGTGGACCGTCATGCACATCGTGCCGATCTCGAAGAAGGCAGGGACAACGCGGAAAGAAGACCACCGCGGGATCTCGCTGATGTCCTGCTCGGTGAAGCTCTTAAACCAGCTGCTGCTCGATTGCCTGCAGTCGGTGCTGGACCCGTACCTGCGGTACGAGCAGAACGGATTCCGGCCGCAACGCGGTACAGTGACACAGATCCTCATCCTTGCACTCCGCCTAGTTATCGAGGAGGCGCGCATCCGCCAGTCTACTCTGATCATTGTCTTCGTTGACTTTCGAAAGGCGTTTGACTCGGTGTTGAGAGCCGCTCTTCCTTCGTCCTTCGAGCCTACGGGGTCACGCTGCAGCTAATCGACGCTGTCATGGCGCTGTATTGCGATACTCGAGCTGCTATGGTGACGGCGGACGGCCGGTCTGACCTGTTCGACACTTCATCAGGAGTTCTGCAGGGCGACACGCTTGCGCCGTTCCTCTTCGTGCTGCTGCTGGACTGGGTGCTTCGGACCGCACTCCCCTCGGCTGACGACGGCTTCCTGCTGCGCAGATGCATCGGTCACCGCCACAGCAAAAAGCGCCTGAGAGCATTCTTTGGCTACGCCGACGACCTCGCCCTCCTGTCCTCGTCCGTTGAAGGCGCCCAGCGTCAAATCGACAGGCTGGTCGAGGTGGCATCGAGCGCCGACCGACATCACAGCGGACCTGACGTGCAGACGACCAAGCTCGCACGATGCCAGCGGTTGCCAGCGATGCCATCTCCGGCGGCGGCGAACTTGCCTGGGCGGCCTTCCGTTCGATCCGGGCCGTCCTCCAGTCCGAAGCGCTGCCCGACCGCCAGAGGGCTCGGCTGTGCCAGGCGGTGGTCGAAACCGTCGTCCTATATACAACGCCGAGACGTGGATGCTGACGGCTACGCTGGAGCGGCAGTTGGACTCGGCGAACTCTGATCAGGGCAGCTCCGTGCGGCTTTTTGAGCTGACGAGAGCGTCGGGACCGAGGCCCTGTACGGTCAGGCCAAGCTGCAGGGCCCGTCCATCATCCTTCAACTGGCGACTTTAACAGGCGGGCCATCAGTTAGTGATCCGGGCTTAAGCCCTAAGCCCTAAGCTTAGGGCTACTGCTCCCAACTTGCTCAGGACGTTCTGTTGCTTACCAATTGTAGGGCCAGTTCCAACGGGTCAGGCCCAAACTCATCGATACGCAGACTGTCTCCTGTGTGACGCCGGGGTGCCTGACACTACTAACGGGGCGGACTTCATCTGCTCTCAGGCTCTGCGGCTTTATACTGCCATCTGACGCACCGTGCTCTAACTGCAGTGACCTTGCATGTGGGGCTGCATGCGTAACCTTGTTGTTGTTGTTGTTGTTGTAGCTTAAGCGACGCCTTAATTAAGCGACGCTTAAGGTCATGGCTGGCTGTTGATATATGGGGTAAATAAGCATACAATTTTATTTAGCAATTATATCATTACTCCAACTGCGATTTGCATCTACATGTACATGCACATGTATGTAAATATAAATACACTGTATACATTTACCTCGAACGCCTTCTACTATACATGTATAAATTACTGATCAGAGCTGTATACATGATATACATGTACTTGATGAGGACGCACTTTTTCCCAAATCCCGCGCTAGCACATGGGCTCTAAACTTACTTGCCTACTAACAGTGGGCAATGGGCATTTTTATTCTTTTTCTGCGAATTTTCATAGAATCTATACTAGATATAATGTCTGGTCATACTAGTAGTCATAATAACATAGGCGCAGCTTTTTGGGTCATAAATCATCGCTTTCGAAGTTGGTCTGACAGCCACCTGCGCCTCACTCAGTGTTGAAGCGGGCGCCAGATGGTCTGAGAGGATGCGGGCGGTAGCTTTTTTCTCATCATTTTGACAGGCCATCAAGATTTATGAGGTCAGAGCCTATTGTTCGTGTTCACTTAAGCGTGTGACAGCTTTGACAGCTATGCGTTTTACCCCTAAAAGTACCTTGGGATTAGCGATTAGCAATTTCTCTTCATTATCCTCACTTTCTATTTAATAAGAGCTTTCTAATGTATATTTTTTCATTAATTTCTGTCAATCCTACGCGAAAAGTCATAAATCATTTTGTTGCGATTTTGAGTGATTTATGGCCGCACCTGTCATCTTTTTACGACCCTGTGGGAACTGATAGGATCTCTTGGTCACGTGATTCTGGGTGGCAACAAGCTTAGCCAATCAGAAAATTCGGCGCTCATTTTAACAAAACGGCTCAGCCAATCAGAATCGACGTGTTCCATTATAACAAACTGCGGTCCAGTTGGCGGCTATTTAAACCGGAGTTTTTGGCCCGCTCGGACTCAACTTTGGCTCGGGCCCAGCGCGCAACTTCTGGTTCCCGGAGCACGACCGTCGTTTCTTGATCCCCGGATTGCGACTTTCCCCCATCATCATCAAGGACGAGTCCCCCGGTCATCAGCAGCGAACATCAAGTTAAGAGCATCACCTGCTAGCTAACAGCGAAGATCGTGACAGCATCATCCCGAGTCTACAGCTGCAGAGTATCGAGCCGATTCGGTCACTGTGGATTACCTGGTCTCCGGCTGTTGAGTTTCTGATTGGTTGGGTGAGAGGCTACCTGGGGACTTGCTTGATTGGGTGATCCCTTATCTGTCCCCTGTTGCAGTAGCTGAATTAGGCGCACACTTTTGCTCATTTTGTTCAGTAGTGCTGTTGCTGAGGCAGAAATCATTCAATAATACTGCTAGTAGTCTAAGACTCCAATTCAATCTGAAGTGTGAAGTGAACTAAGGAGAAGGTTAAATCTAACAGTTATTTTTATCGGTTTTATTTCTTTGTTCGCCGATGGCTCAGATGAGTAGCTAAGCTAGTAGGCGCCGGTCACAGTGGACCAATGGCAAGGCAATTCTCAGTCAACCAATCTATCAAATTAGTGAGCAAAACTGCCAGAAGTGCAGAATCGGCGCCAGAGATGTACTTTGTGCACTCTAGGGTAGCCAAGCGGCTCGGGTAAATGAATCATGCGGTCTCTGAAGTTCGAGTTAGTCTATCATCAGCGCTATGAGAGGCTAGTTGGCGCGTTGAAGGCCAAAAGTACATATCTTCGTATTTAGCAATGTAATAGTACATGCAGCTACCCCATAGACTCGCCACCGCAAGAATCCCCTGCACAAGTCCCCTCTGTACCTGCATGGCCAATGCGATCTAGTCCCAGCAGTGTCCCTTATCATCGGCTATGACTTCGAGATTGACAGCAAAAAGACACTAGTTGGCAGGTAAGTGCAAAGCCCCTTCTAGTCGGAAGCCCGATTTCGAGAGTCCCGGTGTGGTGAGCCAGGGCGCACGGGCTGGTGGCAGCAAGTTAGTTGATCTGCGGATTAGCTAATTTCTACTTTCAAAATTCTCCCTGCTCGTCTCTCGCTGTCCCTCTCTTAGCTATAGGACCTAGACTGCTCGCCACACGATCAAGCTACCATGGGGCTGACCATCTGACAGGAGTGGGGGGCCAGGTCTCTAATTGATTTATTTCTGAGCCTGAGGCCCGAAGGCTCCCATAACAAGGAGCCCGAAGGTCGAAACCCATCATACTCTTGAATAATTCATGAAAATATTGTATTCAGTACATTTAAAGTTGGAAGTTGTGGTCTATTATAAGCTTACTGTATACACCAAAGCAAAAGTACATCTAATATATATAGCTACAATAAACAATGCATGTAATGTATATGCGCATGCAATTTTACGTCATAAAATTATGCGCATTTGATGTATACCATATGTCGACATTATAACCAGCATGTGCGCATCAACTCAAAGTACATGTATGGCTATATAATAATGGATACAATGCATATATGCATGCAAATGTATTTGATGCACATGCAGCCGTAGTACAATATACGTGTACATCAGATGCAGTACATGTGCATGCATGTACCATGTAAATGTTGCACTGGTATATGTAATTATGGTTAAAAACCGGCATGGAGAAGACCAATGTACCATTTTTACATGTACATGTAGATCATGCTGTGTAGTGAATAATCCATCTGTGCATGATGCATATCTTTTAGTGGTTAGTTGCAGCAGGGATTTCTTAAAGTCGCGATAGTATCTAATGTAGATGCCGCTACAATTATAAAATATATATACCCCAAATTAAAGAACTAAACGAGTTTAGACGCAAAAACGTTGCGTTACTGTAATAATTTTTGAAAAATTATGCTTTACTAATGAACATGTACTCTGTACTATTCATGCACGATGTCAACACAGCAACAACAACAAAGACAATAACTTGTTTGCAGGACTATGTTGTGTTTCTAACGTTTTTCTCCATCAGCCATTAATATAACAACATTCGGTTCACTTGGGTGCCGACTGAAGAAAGTTCAGTATAAATTTGGCTAATTTAAACTCGCTGTAAATCATTTTTTTTGATTAACTCCGGAAAAATTACGAAAAGTAGGTCAATATTTTTAGTTTCTATACGATTTTTTACATATTCAATGATTGATAATTTTCTAGGTCTTACAACTATGCAGAAACAAAATAATGATCCCAAAAGTAAAAAAATCTTTTAATCCGTGGCTGTAAAAATATCACAAAGAACAAATTATTTATGGAACTATCTGTTCAGACATCTGAACATTTCTCTGAAATTCCATTACCGAAAGACAAAATTTAAAAATAAATGAAAACGGTAATATTTTCACGCTTGCAAATTCTAGGTCTTACGTAGTAGTATAGTAGTAAGGTATTGTACGACATTATTACTGTATTTAATTGTAGAATTTTTACTTTTAAAGATACATAAATGTCGACCGAAATGGATGTACCCACTGACTCAGCTGGAAATGAAATAGGGTAAGTATCTATAATCAGCGATCTTAGTTGTACAAGCCTAGTGTTTGTAAAAAAATAGGACAAAATGTTTTGTTTGCTGGAAAAAATGATATTTTTATTGAAACAAAATGCTTCTTGACTCATGTAAAACTATGTCTATCCTTCAAAAATTCCTTTTTTATGTACCATTTGTAGTAGACTTTATCTTTAGTTAGTGAGATATATAGAAATGTGAACAAAAATATAAAAATGTTTTTTTCTAGTTTAAAAATAACCTAGATAACTAAAAATAGAAAGTGTTATATAAAGAAATTTTCTATAGAAAAAATACTTTATAACTATGTAGTGCCTATTAAATAAATTGAGTAGTTTAATAATTGTAAAGAATCTAATTGATTAATTATATTAAATACACTTTTTAGTAAGAATTGGAAATTGAGTCCAATTTCTCAAAAAAGTACTATCAAAAATGTCATATTTAGAAACTAGTTTTCAATAAATATATTAACTTTTTTTATGAAAAGAATAATTTCAGCCAATTGTCTTTGAACCACACTTAAATCTGTTACATGGTATGCCAAAAATGGTTTCTAGTTCATTTGTCTGCCAATAGTTCATCTACTAAAAAGACAAAACACCCTTGCCTTTCCTTCTAAAAATTATTTGTCTATTAGAAAATAAAGTAGAGTAGAGATAAGGAGTAGGGTGGGGATTGGGAAGCTGCCCAACAATCTATCTAATCTTTAATATTTTTATAAAGCACTATATGTATATAAGGGTCTTTGATCATCATTTTAACAAACTATTTTACAATATACACCTAAAAAAAGCTTAATTGAAAACAGTGGAATAGAAACTATTAAAAATTAGATAAAGATATAAATATTGGCAAAAAATTATTTTTATTCAAAATTTCTTAGATGCAAGACATCTGTCATTTGTAAAAAGTATTTAAGCATTAAACAGCAAGTTTTACAATATGATGATTATAGTCAATAGTAACACCAAATATATAGTTTAGGCAAAAGCCAAAAAAGAATATGAAAAGGTTAATAACTAGAGGTTGTAGATTAGGCAGCTCCCCACTTTATTCCACATCCTCCACCCCTATTTTGTGGCAAATAAATAGTTTTTGAAAAAGAAAACTTTTCATCTGCTCAGCAAACAAAACAACTAGCACCCCCAAAAAAGCCCCCCCCTATACCATAACTTCAAATTTAGGCCAAAACTTGTGATATATGCTGGAAATTATCAAAAAAGTGTTGCAATAATAATAAATACCTTTTTTATATTGCAACAATTTAAGGAAAGACCTTTATTGCATTGTAGCAATATAAGACCCCTTTTTACATTATAACATTTTAGTCTTTTGTATATATTAATAATAGCTATACTATATAGTATATGTTAGCTCTGTGGTATAATTTTCTGGCAGATTTTTCTGTACATTAGATACTTTATACTAACCATTTTTAGGTCCATTATATATCAGAATTTTCTAGCATATATTTTTTGTATTTATATTGTTTGCAACATGGTTTTTTACTTTCCATTTGATTTTTTATAGAAAGATGATTATTATATATAAAAGTAAAAGCTTAGCCTAACATTTGTTGCTTACTATAATTAGTTGCCATCTGTTGAATTGTGTTTGGTGCCTTCTATAGCTAATTGTGTTTAGCACCTTGTATAGCTAATTGTATTTGTAGGCCTATTATAAAAATATATTCAAATTCCTATTAGAAATCATAATTTTTATTATCTTTGATGAAACATAATAGGCAGTTCTATTTTCTTATTTTTTATTGGAAAGCAATATAGAAATAAGTAAGTTAAATGGTATAGTATATGTCCCTATATTACACATAGATATACTAATGAAAATTTAGTGTTTTTTATATAATTGGATAAATAACACAAATAACTATGCATATCTTATAATAGGCCAAATCCTTACTATCTTATTTTAGACATTTTAAATATAGAGAAACTTATAATAAAACTTCTAGCAAACATTTTATATAATAATAGCCCTATTAGAACCATACTAAGAAAAAAGCCATATTTGCCAGAAAATTCTGCGTGCATTTTGCATGCCAAAAATTTGGTAAAAATGTGTTTAAAATTTCAACATTCTAAAAGATAGCAAAAATATAATATATTTTTTTGCATATTTAAGGTGCAAGTCTTTTGGGTGTGCATTTTGAGTGGTCCATAGTCTACATACACAAAAAATTTTAGTCCTTTTAAAACATGGTGATATTTGTCATCTTTGAAATGATTAAGGGTCTATTGTATATTAATTTTGAAAGACACATTGTAAGTTTAATAATTGAAAAGCTAAAATATATTCAAGTCACAAAAAGGAAGCATTTCTATAAGCATTGTTTATCTGCAATTGCGTATAAAAAGGCAAAATGCAAAAAAGTCCTTTATTGTTGCAATGCCCTAACTTATAATTATCCCCCTAGCCATTAAGCAATACATTTAGTGGATTTGATCCAACCCTCTTGCATGCAGCATGCAAAGCAAAAAATTCTTATATGTATAGTGCATACTTAAGACTATAGAGCCTCTTCCTAAATTTAAATCCAGTGTGCATATGCCATCTTGACTATGATATTTGAATAATTTTACATATACTATATAACTACTTGCTGCATAAATTTGTTAAATTTTGGTGTGTTGCACTACTGCAAAATTAGTTTATTTATGTTTATTAAAGTTTCAACTACTCTACAACTCAATCAAAACAAAAACTGTAAGTATATAAAGTTTGTCTGCTTTTTCTGTTGTTTGTGCTACTCACTCACTCATTCCCCCAGAGCTAGACCAAGGGTAAGGCAATAGGACTGAATATACATAGTGAATATACAGTGTTTTGGAATAGATTTATTTATAGCCTTTTCTGCACCCCTGTGGAGACGCTACATTTTTTGCCATAATAGTTAAGTCAGAAATTCTAACCACTGCCCTCTGTATAGGCAAACTCTGCAGCAGTTGGATGGCAATTGGCAAATCAAAGCAATCCATCCACATCTAGCATGGTTTGTAAAAGCCAAAGATTTATGAAAAGGCAATGCAATGCAATATAACCTTACTAAATTAGTCATAGAAATTTTAAGTTTCTCTTAAGAAGTACTTTAAAATTTAAATGGCCTCCTAAGAATTGGCAAGAAAGATGACATGATTAAAGCATGAAAACAACCATGAGAGTACTATGTCTCACAAACTGGCTTTCCAAGCAGGGATAAGCAGACTTTTACCTCAAAGTCCAGACAAGAATCCAGCTCATGGCTGAGAGGCAGAGAAGAGAAGAGTGGAAAAAAAGTAACATAATTAGAAAAAAAGAAAAGGTAAAAAAGGAGATAAGAAAAAAGATAAAAAACAATAAGAGACAAGGGGAAAAAAGAGGAGAGAAGGGGAGAGAGGAGGGAGAAGAAAGTAAAGATGAGAGAGCAGAGAGCTGCAGATAAGAGAAGAGAGAAGAGCAGAGGAAAAAGGTGAAAAGAGCAATGAAAGAGTAAAGGGAAAAGAGAAAAAAAGTGTAAAGAGAGATAAAAAATGAGAGATCAAGGAGGAGAAAGGAAAATGGAGAGATAAGACAAAAGACAAGAGAGGGAGAAAGTATAGAAAAAGGAAGAAAAGAGAATAGAAAAAAGGAGAAAGAAAAAAAGAGGAGTTAAAAGAAGGGAAGGAAATAGTACAGAGAGAGAGATTAAAGAACATATAAGAGAGTAAAGATTACAGATTAAAAAAGGAAAATTAGAGAGAATAGAGGAGGGATAAAAGGTAAGATAGATGAGATTATGAGATATAAGAGGAGAGAACAAAGATAAAGGGAGAGAAAAGTGAGTCAGGAGTGAGGAGAGGAAAGAGAAGAGAGATAGAAAAAGAGAGCATATAAGAGAGATGCTAGGGATGATAGGAGAGATACATATAAGAGAGAGGGAAAAAGGAGGGAACCTACAATCTCAGGCTCTGACTTGGTAAAAAAAGACTGATACTAAGTCAATTTGGTTAGATTTGCCGGTACTTCCAATAGATTTATTCTTTGTCAGGGCAGTAAAGAGAGGTAGGAAAAGAGAGCAGAGAAAGAGAGAGAGAGAGAGAGAGAAAGAGAGAGAGAGAGAGAGAGAGAGAGAGAGAGAGAGAGAGAGAGAGAAATAAGAGAAGATAAAAGATAAAAGAAGAGAAACAAGAAAGCAAAGAAAAGAAGAAAGGTGAGGGAAAAGATGAGAAAAGAGGTGAGGGAAAAGACAAGAAGAGGGGAGAGAGGAGAGAGGAAAGAAGAGAAGAGATGAGAGGAGAGAGAGAGAAAAAAGAGTAGAGAGGAAAGTTGAGAGAAGAAAGAAGAGAGGGGAGAAAAGGGAAATGTTGAGAGAGGGGAGACTGAGGAATGAGAAAAGAATAGAGAAAAGAGAGAGTAGAGAGCAAAGAGAAATGAGAAAAGATAAAAGAGGAGAGAGCAGAGATAAAAGAGAAGAGAGGAGAGAAAAGAGAAAATAGTAGAAAGGAGAGAAGAGATAAGAGGAGAGACAAGAGAGAAGAAAGAAGTAAAGAAGATAGAAGTTTTAAAGGAAAAGTTCTATCCTCTAATAACATTCTCATTGTTTTTAAAGATTTTCTTACTGATGCTACTAAGTTATTGCAGGCCTCTTTCCTATACTATGAGAAATCTTATTGCTGCTACCAGCTGTAATAAGGCTAGTTCTTCTTACTATAAGTATCCTAAAAGCTGCAACCAATGTTGTTCTAGATTATTCTTATATGTAATATTTGATGTACTTCTGGCACTATATTATTTACTAATAATACATGTATTGATCTACTAGTAGTGTTGCATATAAAATTGATAGCATATTATATACTTATTGGCTTAAGTGGTCTTCACAATCTATCTTATTTCTATACTTCCTAATTTTTCTTCTACAATCTCTTTCTCTTAGTCCTAGGCATTCCTTGGGATCAGAGGGTCACAGCCATACATGCGCAACCTTCAAAATTCGGTCAGCCGTATGACTTAGTTTTAACATAAATGCGACATAGTTTTTGCCCAAAAATGCAACTTACATGTAAAAGAAACCCTAAAACAAAATTTATGCAACTTTGGGTAAATGGCAAGAGTATTTATGACTGTCTTATTAACACAAAATGTCTCGTCATCTATTTAGTACTACTTGGTATTAATTTGGGTGACCATTTTTGTGAATTTCCTTGGTTGGCCGCCAAATCAGTCAGCCAAATTGGCCAACTCAGCCAACTGTTGCACATGTATGGTCACAGCTTACTGACTTTAGGTATAGATTAGTCTACCCTTTTGGTAGGTGTTTTGTCTTCTAAGGTGAGTTGCTAGATTCTAAATCTAGAGTCTTTGTTCTCTAAAGAATAGAATAATTCTTTAATTTGCGGGCTATCTCTAGTATGTATTTTTTGAATGTATAGTAAATTATATATAAACTAAATTATAGGCCAGAACTTGTTTATAGGAATGTAGAACCATTATACTTGCATATTTTTATTAGTTTCTTATGTTAAAAAAATCTAAAAAGGAGTATAACTCTAATAGAAATTGGTTCTATATAAAAATATGTAGATATGTTTTAAGCATATGTTTTAAGAAAGAAATAGTCAAGCTTAACAGACTGCAATATGTATTTTATTAGTTATTCTCATATAATGTTAAAAAACATGCACTGTTTTCACTCAAAAGATAATCAATCTTTTTGTAATCTATTCTTTTAAAAAACTATGTTAAGCAAAGCAAACTAACAAAGTTATTTTATTAAAACTAGAATAAACTATGCAAAAAAATGACATCAATGATAAGAAAATTAAAAAATAAATAAAAATGTTGTGGACTCTTAAATTGTTTTTTTTGTTTTAAATTTGCAAATTTGTGTTACAAAACTAGCAAAAATATGTACACAAGTTGCATAACATTTTTAATTTGAATCCAACTATTGAATTAAATGAGGTGTTTTTTTACTTGTGCAATCAAACTCTATCATATTTTTCAAGAGATATTGAATTTTTGAGCTTTCAAAATCTCATTGGTGTACCTACTATTTGGGTTCTTTTTCTCTTTTTTTATTATAAAATATTTTTGGCAGTTTTATAGTTATAGCAATTTTTTACTTTCTGTGCAAAACACTATTTGTTTTGGGATGAATTTCACCTTGGTCTATGGTCACTACTTTTGAAAGTCTAGGTAAAGTCTCAATCTTGCAAGTGGCACAACTTAGTTACATTACATGATAGACTTAGGTTGAGGTCCTCAGGTATAAAGTGGGGGATCATGGTGAACAAGAGGGTTGGATAAATTAACCACACTCTGAATCATGTAGTATACACCCAAAAATTTGGGTATGCATTGGCCTTGTATGCCTTTGGACATATATGTAAATTGCTATTGGACAGAATAGTAGTCACGACTGTTCTCAGCCAATAGCAACTTTTATAGCAACCAAAAGAAATGGCTAGGTGATTCCCAAGGTTTCACATATATTTTTTTGTTGCTTACATTGGTTAGTAATACTTTTTCTACCTAATTTATTTGTAAAATTGTCAAGAATATAAAGAACCAGATTCTAGATTCCAAGATTCTAGAAATAAAAAATGCCTAAACAAGATACTTTATTTTTTAAATTATTTATAAAATCATCTTTAAAAACTTATAATTCAATTTAGTTTCTTGGCTATATATTAATTAACAAAATATCTAAATGTGCAAGCTAAAATAATATTTGCATTTTTGTGATTAATACAAATTTCCATTGCCAATAGAAAGATCATGTTAGCATGACCTTATTTACTAAATAGATGCAATATATGTTAAAATGAAAGCATTGCATCTGTAAAAAGACACTCTAAATGTAGCAGGGCTAAACTTCTCTCTATTAAAATCCCACCATTAAGCTATCAGCTGTAACAGGCATCTTACTTCTCTATTTTATAATCTCTCTGTTAAGTCTCCAAAGTTTTACTAATAGCTCTTATAATACTTTTACTTTTACTTCTGGTAGCGTATATATCTATTGGTAGCATATGTACATATACTGTACTTATAGCCTGGGCAGTCTTATGGCACTGTCTACCCTATCCGTATATTCCTCTAAGAAATTTTATTCTCTCAATCCTGGGCATTCCTGGGATCAGAGGGTCACAGCTTACTTGCTGGGTTTTCTGCCCTGAGGCAGGTTTCTCAGACTCTGAGTCTGGATTTCCCTACCCTATGGTAGGATTTCTGCCTTCTAAAGGTGATTCCTCCAATTATAAATCTGGATGTCTCGTTTTCTAAGAATGGATTGAATTCTAATTTTGGGGCTATTCCTAAGTCACTATCTACTACTCAAAAAAAGTAACACAAGAGAAAGTACAAGCCCTGAGGCTGATTGACTGTTCTCCAAATAGAATGACTGGAGAGATGCATTGCAAGCTGCAATTAAGAACAGTCCCTATTGGAATAAAAGTTGAAAACCTGTGGATGCGCAATTTAGAGTAGAGTCAAATTATTTTACTGCGCTTTAGCATTATTAGAGATGTTCCATTGCAATTGACAAAATCGTCTATTTCAATCTGTCCAAATCAAAATTCGATAACTTTCTGAAATTGAAATTAAACTTGAAATTTTCCAAAATCAAAATTCAGAAAAACAAAGTTTAATATGACTAACACTTACTTTTTTATGTTTTGATTTACTGCTTATGCAAAACAAAATACATGTATATGTAGCAGAAATTACTCACTGTTTATTTTTAGCCACTTAGACACTTTCAGAATTTTGACTTCCGATTTTTTTCGAAATCAAAATATGCTCTTAAAAATTTCAATTTTTGGAAAATTGAAATTGAAATTTTGGAACATCGCTAGGTATTATAAATGACAAGTGTATAGGCTCCTTCTACAGAGGTATTAGGCCCCCTTCCATGTATATTTATTTGCTTGAGCAGCAGCCAGTTGGGAAGGGCACCGCACACACAGGTGCTGTGCCCCTGTGCGCGCACTGCGCTTTAGAAAAATTTCAAAAGACAGACGCCGTCTGCAGTTTTACAACTTTTTCCTATAGGGAAAACAGTTACTTTTCAATCAAACACACAAAGACAGTTTATTTGACTTAGGCTGTCAGACAGCCCCTATTTATAATAAAATTACCTTTGCTGTTTAACTGATAAACAAAGCCTATTTCATAAAGCAATTCCTTGGAAAAATTCAAGATTCAAATCTAAGGTTCAATTTTTTTAACAACTTGATTTTTAGGAGCCTTATCACTATAGTTGCCAGAATGTCTAAAATTGCTAGCCTAAAGTTGGATGAAATAAATTGTTTTTTGCATGTTTTTGGCAGGATTTTTATAAAATAGTTTTTTCTCCTCATTTTACCATAAAACTATACATGTTTTACAAGGATTTGTGTTTATAAGCTATAATATAATGGACTACTATTGTAGATCATCTTGTTACTTCTAACCTACTGTTGATTTTAAGTTGCATCTTGTCTCTTTAAAATTTCCTGTATTACTATTGGTCCAGTGGGCCCAGAATTAGGAGTGGCATGCCATGGAGTCCATGTGCTCCAAGAAACCTGTGTGTAAACTAATACACAATAGTTAAAAAATGTTTTCATGAAATTTAATGTTTATAAGACTCATATATGAATTTGAATATGCTATACTTACAAATAAAGTGGAGGCAAGCAGATGTTTAACAAGCATTTGCAATTTTTCACCCTGTAGTAAAATATTTGTCGGCGGCCTGTCTCAGAACACCACCAACGACACCCTGAGGCAATACTTTTCCAAATATGGCGAAGTAGAAGACGCCGCAGTCATGATGGACAATCGGACCAATCGGTCCCGCGGTTTCGGCTACATTCGCTACAAAGATCCCAACATTGTCGATCTGGTGCTCAACTCCGCTACCCCGCACGTTATCGATGGCAAAGAGGTCGATCCTAAACAGTGCAACGTCAACATGAAGGGCAAGGTTAGTGCCAATACAAAATTGCAATGCTATTTGACACCCTGGGTCTGAATTCAGAATGCCAGCTGACATCAGTCAAAAAGTTCGAAATCAAATACAATAGCAACATTTCTATCCTACCTTATTTCATTGCTGAGCCTCTGATCCATTATAGTTGCAGAGAAGTCTGCAGACTCCATGCTTACACAAGTCAAATTTTGGCATTATGTAAAAGTCCGCCAACCCCCCAAGGCGCAGTGAAGTGTACATGCCTAACGATAAATTAAGTTAGGGCCGCTGTACACTCCTGTGTGAGTGTGTGCCTGTGCGTATGACTGCTTACGTATTTGCGCGCTTGTGTGCCTGCTCAGAGGAGTCTGCGGAATGGGCAGCAATGCCTCTCGCCGGTTGCGCGACAATGTCGCTTAAAGTGCGCCAGGGTGCACACGGCCTCCAGTCTCTAAAAAAAGTGCTTTTTCATTCGCCACTGCAGAACCGTCGCAGCCTGAAAATCTTTGTTGGCGGCATCGCCCCGGAGCATACCGAAGAAACTGTTCGCAACTTCTTCAGCGCTTTCGGCAATGTGAGTGATAAATGAGTGCTGTTAGTTTTCATTTTATTGCCAACAGCGGGTCAATCAATCAACTGATCTCAGATTGAGCACTCTAACATAATACTAATTAGTGACATAATCGAACTTTCAGGTAACCGATGTCAACCTAATGATGGACTTGTCCAAGCAGCGCCATCGAGGTATGAAAGCGAAAAAAAATTGCCCTAATAAAAACTACAGTGAAGTAAATTCTAGAGCTCAATCCATAGATCTCAGCTAGATAGTTTTGCAAGTGATTTCAGGTATGAAAACTGAACAATCTTAACTAAACAATTTCGCCAGAAAAACTACATTTAATACAAGACAGACAGCTTTGCAAACATTCAGCTGAGGCCGATGGATTAAGTAGTTTGCGCATTTTGTGAATTAATTTTTTTAAACAATTTTACGAGTATGACTTACCGTAAGCAAGTGTAAATTTATATGAGTATGCTTTACTCCAAATACGGTAAAGTGTACAAGTATGATTTCAAAACCCCTGTCTAGAAGAAGTACAGTAAATTAATAGCGTATTAAAATATTTTCTATTGCTGTAATTCAGATTTTGTACGGTACAGCTTTTGTCTCAGTTGCTTTGCTATTTTGTCAAGCAGTCCTTCTTAGATGGGTACTGTAACAATTAAAAGCAAGTGACTGGGTTACATTGCACTCGTACTGTACAATTATAAAGCAGTGTTTTTTGCAAGCTTTCTTCTATATTAATTAAAGCTTTCGTTTTAAAGCCAAAACCTTCGAAATTTTTAATTTTTAAGTAATAAATGAACGTAAAATTATTACTTAAAAATTAACTGGCAAGAAACAATCAATTCTGTACTTCTGACAGATTAAACGAAAAATGATACTAAATGCCAATAAACTTTGAAAAGCTACCTTGCTTTCGGGAAAGTCATTACTGTCAAAATTGTTTTTAAAAATGCCTTTTTTAATAAATAAATATTTTGACAGCAATCTTGACTATTTCCCTTATTTTTGTTTGCTAAACACAAATTCTCTAGGCTTTGCGTTTGTCGGCTTTGAAGACGAAACAACTGTGAAAAGATTGATTCAAACGCACTATGTGCAGTTGAACGGCAAACAGGTGCTTAACTTACTTTAATTGTGCTCTTCTTTTATGCATTTCTGTCTTCTGTTGTTTGTTTACGTATGCAATGCGCATTTTATAGGCTTATGCGGCTTAACTCGGCTGAATTATCCCCTCCCCATACGGCACAGCATTGGGTACGAGATGGCCATCTCAAAAGTGTTTTATGCGATACTATTTATTGATAGCTATTAAAAATGGGAACTATACTTGAACCCAGCCGATTTTCAAATCTGCAAGATACCACATTCTATGCACGCATTGTGTCTAAATAAGAACTAATAAGACACTTTTGAGATGGCCCTTGTAACCATGGATACCGTAAGTAAACCCTATATAAGTAGCCGCGTAATAGCTGTAAACTTAGCAAATCTAGATATATAGTAATCGAACTCTTAAAATAAATGGAAAAGGCGCAGTCACTTAGTAATGCATTCTTTGTAGGTCGAGATTAAAGCAATGGAGCCGCCAAACTACAGTCGCCGCGTTCAGGGACCACCCGGCGTTGGCGGCGGTCCCGTCCCAACTGCGCCTGGTCGCGGCCGTGGTCGCGGTGCCGGCGGCGGCGGCGGCATGTGGAACACGCCTAGCCAGGGCTGGGGGCAGAGCTGGAGCAACCCAGCAACCAGCACGGCTGGATGGCCGGGAGCCACTGGCGGCTCCAGCTGGGGCCAGACTGGCTGGGATCAGAATGGCTGGAATCAGGTGCGTGCCGTTCCGTCTGTGATTTAGGAACGCTCCACTCCCGAGCAGAAATCCCTATTCCAAAAGTAAAGGGAATCCCTATTCAATACTAATGGGGAATCCCTCGAATAATTATGGGAAATCCCTATTCAATAAAAATGTGAATCCCTCGAATAATTAAGGGAAATCCCTATTCAATAAAAATGGGAATCCCTCGAATAATTATGGGAAATCCCTATTCAATAAAAATGGGGAATCCCTCGAATAATTATGGGAAATCCCTATTTAATAAAAATAGGAATCCCTCGAATAATTATGGGAAATCCCTATTCAATAAAAATGGGAACCCCTCGAATAATTAAGGGAAATCCCTATTCAATAAAAATGGGAATCCCTCGAATAATTAAGGGAAATCCGTATTCAATAAAATGGGGAATCCCTCGAATAATTATGGGAAATCCCTATTTAATAAAAATGGGAATCCCTCGAATAATTATGGGAAATCCCTATTCAATAAAAATGGGAATCCCTCGAATAATTATGGGAAATCCCTATTCAATAAAAATGGGGAATCTCTCAAATAATTATGGGAAATCCCTATTTAATAAAAATGGGGAATCCCTCGAATAATTATGGGAAATCCCTATTTAATAAAAATGGGAATCCCTCGAATAATTATGGGAAATCCCTATTTAATAAAAATGGGAATCCCTCGAATAATTAAAGGAAATCCCTATTAAATAATAATGGAGGGTCCCTCTAACAATTATGGGAAATCCCTATTTAATAATAATGGAGAATCCCTGTGGAAATTAGGGAAATCTCTATTCCATAAAAATAATAGGAAATCCCTCTAATTATCAGTGCAAATTTTTATTCCACAGTAATAGGAATTCTTCTGATAATTGTAACCGATCCCTTTTCCCTAATGATGGGAAATACCTGTTCTAGCAGGCCAGTAGAAACCTTCCTTGATTTTCCCGAACCCGAAACAAACTCCGCAGTGGAACGGTCAAACTGGCGCCGGCTGGGACCAGATAAGCAACAATTGGCAGCAGCAGCAGATGGCCGGTGCCTGGGGCAACCAGAGCGGCGCCTGGGGTGGCCAGCCGACAGCCGCCGCTACTTGGGACGCCTCCGGCCAGCAGACCGGCTGGGGCGGCCCGCCAACAAGCATGTACGGCGGCAGCGGCGACTATAATCGCGGCGGCGGGGCCGGGGCGCACAGCTTCCATCCGTACAAGAGGCAGCAGTAGTTAGTCGATAATATACCTTATTACTATTATTATTAATTATAATTCGTCGTTCATCGTCACGAACCAACCAGTGTACAAAATCAATGTTTTAATAAACTTACTACTATACTACTAATAATAATATTACCTAATCGACCTAATCGACATTAGATAAAACGACTTACTTATACTATAACTATATCTATCTATTATACATTGAAAACTGTGGCAGCATTCGTTTGTTGCCGTGCCATCGTAAAAAAGGCTAGCCGATCAGGTCCCTGTTAATGAATTTTTCCATTTTTTTGACTGTTTAGCACCACCTGAACGACCAGTTGCAGCGTTTGACTGTCGTTTATTTATTAATATTATTACTATCAAACTAATGCTTTGCCCAACCGGTTGCGCAAGCTTTGAAATAGTTTTGCTGTGCTTGTTTTTCATCAATAATTATCTAAAACTTCTGTGTGTTGAATAAAAAGATAATATAACAGCAAAAATGCAGTCTTTTAGCGACAACTTTTGCTTGTGGAATTTTGTCGTTCTTTTCATTTGAGTTATTTATTTTTACCAGTATGTATTTCACTTATGGACTGAAAATCAAGAATTAAGGGTTAAATGCTGGCAATTTTGCAACTGGTTGTAGTTAAAAGTTTTTAGCTGCTCCTGCAGCTATTAATCACACTACTCAGCAAGCAAACGGTTGTATATAGTATAGCCAGCAGAAATCAATCAATTACTAAAATTTTACTTTTGTTTATAAGCTTGTCAAAACTTCAAACGTCGACTTATTTTTGCTTCGGGATCAACAAGCGTTAATCGGCTCGCGGGAATGCAGAAATTTATTAGCCGCCGTCGTTATCCTAGGCTTGGGCGCGCGCCCATGTGGTAAATGATGGAAATAGATTAGAAATGGCTATTTTCAGTATATCGTTTGTTTCAAGTACGTTGATATAGATACTATGCACAAGATGCAATTGTAGTTATGTTTGATTTTACGTTACATTCTCATTTATGCATCAAAATTTTGGGCTAGTTTTAACGGACTAAGCTCATTACAAACTTGCTTCCTTGGTTTGTCATTTAACCTTGGAAAAACACGCAATACATATACATGTACAGCGACTTTATGTAGTATATTACGGGCTCTACGTACTGTAATCGCAGTAATGTTACTCATTTATGATTTTTGACATTGCTTAACAATAAAGTGTTCCCTAACTTTTCAGTAGAGTTAAAAGCGAGACAGGCGATCTGTAGCTATTGCTAGCAATGAAAAATCATATCACACGTCAGGAAGAATATAGTAGTTAAAACAAAGTTGAAGATTTTTAACGTGAAAACGGGCTACAAACATCACTTCAAAAGGCCCCAGTGTACGTTTGAATTGTAGTTTTTACAGTAATTAATCACATTTTTCAATAAAGGCAAGTATTTGTGCTTTTCTTTTTTTTAACTTAGCTCTAACCTCCGATTTTCAGACTAGCTATAATCAGTTTAGATTGGCCCAGCCCACGACCAAAACGCTAAGTTAGTGTAGTTTATATTCATAACTTAACTAAATTATTGACGCGTTTCTATTAATACATTTAGTTTTTATCTTGAGAAGGTAATATTAATATTTTCGTTTGGTTTTGGCAGACTTATTTCAATTAAAATAAGTCTTTAATTTAAATTTGATGCTTCATATTGCCTATTGGCAGAATTGGCAAAACACAGACAGGAAGCTAATTAATAATTTTTTGTTGGTATTGCTTTTTTGGCTGAATGAAGTCAAAGGTTTAGCTTGTAAAGCCTATTAGTATGTATCATTTTATGATATTCTTTATTTCTGGACCAGGAGACCTATTTTGTTTGATTAATATGATTGATTAATATAGACCTATATTATTAGGCTATATCCTAGGCCTATATAAGGTCTAACCTGGCCGATCTATAAAATAAAATATGTTTGTTTACTTCATTAAACATTTCTTGCTAATTGTGCATTCTGTTTTGCACAAGAATTTCCACAAGCAAGAATGATTTTAAAATTAAAGATTTTAGCCTAATATGCACTATGCATGCATTTTTTTGGTTGGCATGCTGCATGCAGGAGGTGGAGGGTTAGATCAAATGTACCAAGTGTGCACCAATAGTCCAGGGGGGATGGGCTATGAAAGGCAGACAGAGACTCCAACTCCAAGTCTGATTCTATAAAACAATGTCCAAGTCCAATGAACTATTCAATTTTTTTAAACAAGAGATAGTAGATAAACAACACTTATAGAAATGCTTATATATTATAGTGACCATAATAATAATATATTACCTTTGGATTCTAATAATAGAAACACTGTATTTTATTGTTATTGTAGTATAATCATTTAAAAAAATATCACAATTTTTTTAAAAGCCTAAAAAATCCTAGTGAGCCACAGCTAGGCCTATAGTGGCAAGTTCATAGCTCCAATAGTAGTAAAATACCCTATTGCGCAAAACACGCTAGAAAAACTTTTTTGACTCCATGTTGTATACCATGTTCATAGTACTAAACTGCCTAAAACCTTGTCGCATGCACAGATACTATAAACACTAGATAGGCCACTCAGGCTAATTTTCTGGGCAAGTTTTTTATTCTACTTTCTGCTTAGTAGCAATGAAAGGAAGCAACAGTATTATTTGCTAAATTAGACAAATCGAGTGACTGTTTTTAAGACATCGTTTTGCTAACGCCATAAACAACTAACTTGTTTTGTGCAGTAATGGTGTACATTAAGACGCGACAGACAGTGTGCAATGCCGCTATCTTTTCAAAGTGGAGGAAGGGGGGTAGTCTGGAATAGGGTTAATATCAGTTTCGTATAAGGCAGGGTGAGTGGATCGATAATTTAGGCCTACTGGTGGTGGGATAGAAAATAAAGGACTGCGCATTGCTAGCCTGGGTTAGGGCTGGGGGTTGAGAGGTTGTGGGTTAGAAAATTTGGGGGTGGCGAAGTGACAGGCAAATCAAGCGGCTGCAGCGGCAATCCCGAAAGTGACAGGCAAATCAAGCGGCTGCAGCGGCAATCCCGAAAGTGACAGGCGAATCAAGCGGCTGCAGGGGCAATCCCGAAAGCGACAGGCAAATCAAGCGGCTGCAGCGGCAATCCCGAAAGCGACAGGCAAATCAAGCGGCTGCAGCGGCAATCCCAAAAGCGACAGGCAAATCAAGCGGCTGCAGCGGCAACTCTCGATGGTCAAGGCAAGTGCAGCGCAGTCGTGCATCCATGGACTGTGGAGGCGTGGCTAGCGCAGCTTCCAGCGGTCGACTGGGCGGCAGGGCGCTCGCAGTCAGGGGTGCTCTGGTCAAAGGATGTCATCTCATCAGCAGCTCATTGCAGCTGCACCACAAAGGTCCTGCTGCTTATCGGCTGCCTGTTACGAAACCACTGAGGATTGGCTCTCCATCGGATACATCCCTGGACCTTGAAGTGGCGCATTCGCCAGTTTTTTTCATCTGTTGGGCCATTCTGAATGCTGCCTCTGAACAAGGGCGACTGGCGACCCTGTTCTTCGACAGCACGCTGCGAGTTTCACAAACAGATGAGCTGATTAAGATGAGAAATCTTTCTATTTTGCTACACAAATATGGATTATGGAGTATATGATATAGCTCGTATTTGCTAAATATACAATAGTTGACTGCAATAATATAGCCTTCTATGCAATCTAAAGCATTCACAATGTTGCTTTGAATTGTGGAAAGTATAATTATAAGTTTCTTTTTGCAAAAAAATCAATAGAATTACTGCATTGCATTCATCTGTTTTTTTATTTTTAAAAAATATAAATAACGCTAAAATGTTTTTACTACTACTAAACAGAAAGTAGAGTAAACTGTCGTGTTGTGAAAATTGGCTGGAGTGGCCTATCTAGTGTTTATAGTATCTGTGGTTGCATGCAAGATTTTTTCCTACAAAATAGCATCTTTGGGAGTATAGGTAATAACATTAAATTATGTAATACATAAATAATATATGACATTTTAATCTAGTTTTAAATATAATATATAAAAAACCTTTTTCAAAATCTAAAAAATCTCAAAAGATTGAAATAAAAGATTTTTTATTTTATAAATTGGATACATTAAAATATTATGCATAACTTTTTATAGTTTTCATATTTTTTTATTTAACAGCATGCACTCTGATCATGATATTAAGTATGATTTATGCATTTTTTGATAGGGCAAGACTAAACTAAGGCTCTGTAAGACTTAAATTAAAGATTTGCTTTACCACTTTTATTTATTCTTTCTTGTATTTTTCTAGTTATTTATTTGTCTTGCATTCTAATTTCTAAATTTCATAGTTCATATCACAAGCATGGAAGTTGATTTCACAGTGCCAAGCTATGATCCTCAGAATAAATATGGCTCACTAGACAAGTTTAATATTGACAAGAAAATTGGCAAGGGCCAATTCAGTGAAGTTTGGCGGGCAATCTGCAAAGAAGATGGCTGTGTGATTGCATTGAAAAAAGTTCAGGTAAAATTATTTATAACTGCTAAGCAATGCTAAAATGGTTTAATCAGTTTTATTTAACTTTTGTGTTTCTCTAATCTGCCTTCTTCAATTTTATTATCTTGTAGATTTTTGAAATGATGGATGCCAAGGCTAGGCAAGACTGCATCAAGGAAATTGATCTTCTGAAGGTATGGTACCACCAGAAGGACACTGGAAGGGGTTGTGGTACACCTAAAGGACACTGTGGAAGGGGTTAATGCCCATACCCACTATGGAAGGGTTGAAATAAAACTTTAAAATTTCTACACTACTTGTATTGCTAAGCCTCTCTAACAACTTTAGGAGGAATTTCTGAGGAATTCCATTACTGTAATATTACAATATTCACACGTGAAATGTATCAGGTTGTGTACCTGGAAATAGTGAGTGCTTGCAATGCTTAGAAGATTCCCCATTCATTCTATTCCCTCAGCAACTTGACCACCCGAATGTCATTCGCTACTTGGCTTCCTTCATTGAGAACAACGAGCTCAACATCGTGCTGGAGTTGGCTGACGCTGGCGACCTATCGCGAATGATCAGGGTTCGTGATTGCGCTGAGAGAGTACTTCTTCTTTATCCTAGAGAAGTTTGTTCTGGTTTGCGTTTGATTGGATAACTGATTCATGGTATAGTTGATTTGCTGGTTTCTTATTTGATTTATTGGTTGATCTGTTGGTTGGCTGATTGATTAGTTGATTAGTAGATTGATTGATTGGTTGATTAATTAATTTATTAGCTGATTGATTGACTTATTGGTTTATTGATTGGTTGATTGATTAGTTTATTAATTGATTGATTGGCTGATTAGTTGATTCATTGACTGGCTGGTTGAGTAATTGATTGATTGCTGATTGATTTATTGGTTTATTGACTTGCTGATTGATTGGTTGATTAATTGATTGATTGATTAATTGATTAGTTGATTGATTGAATGGTTGATTAATTGATTGATTGCTAATTGATTGGTTGATTAATTGATTGGTTGATTAATTGATTAGTTGATTGATTGAATGGTTGATTAATTGATTGATTGCTAATTGATTGGTTGATTATTTGATTGATTGATTGCTGATTGATTGGTTGATTAATTAATTAGTTGATTGATTGAATGGTTGATTAATTGATTGATTGCTAATTGATTGGTTGATTAATTGATTGATTGATTGCTGATTGATTGGTAGATTAATTAATTAGTTGATTGATTGAATGGCTGATTGGCTGATTAATTGATTGATTGGTCAATTGGTTGATTTGTTGATTGAATGGTTAAGTAATTGACTGATTATTTGTACGATTCACTGATCATTAAATTAATTATTTAGTTGTTTTGTTGACCAATCAAGTGACTGATTGAATTGATTAGCGGGTTGGTACAATAATAGATTGATTAAAAATTGATAGAGCAAATAGAGCAATTCTGTTTAGTTCACTGATTTGTAAATTGGTCGACTGTTCATTTTTCGTTTAATTCGTAATTTTTATTTATATTTCATAGATTAATAAATAAATATATATGCACAGTAATCGTAATTTCAGTTCGAATTCCTCATTTCCAGCACTTCAAAAAGCAGCAACGGCTGATTCCTGAAAGAACAATTTGGAAATATTTTGTGCAAATCTGCAGCGGCCTGGATCACATGCACTCTAAAAGAATTATGCACAGAGGTTCGGTGACTATTCTGCTACTACGAGTATTTTTCGCTACTTACAGTAGTTAGTAGTATCATCTCGATTTTTGTTAAATGGCTAATCAAAATACGATTTTCAGACATCAAACCGGCCAACGTTTTCATCACGGCCACTGGTCAGGTGAAGCTGGGCGACCTGGGTCTTGGCCGGTTCTTCAGCTCCAAGACAACCAACGCCCATTCGCTTGGTAAATTAGAATTATTAATTACGATTTCAACTTGGACGATATGTATCGAAATTAATTATTATCATTGGCGATATTTATCGAAATTGAGTATTATCGTTGGCCATATGTATCGAAATTAATTCTTATGATTGGCGATAGGTATCCAAAATAATTATCGCTGGCGATGTGTATTAAAAGTAAATATTATCACTGGCGATATTTATCCAAAGAACCACCAGAAGTTCATACTATACAAGATCATATTTTTATTCGGGCGATATGTTTCGAAAACACATTTTGACGAAGCTTAATATGTGTAATATTTTGTTCCCCCGCAGTCGGTACGCCCTATTACATGAGCCCGGAGCGAATCCACGAGACCGGTTACAATTTCAAATCGGACATGTGGTCCCTCGGCTGCCTGCTGTACGAGATGGCCGCGTTGCAGAGCCCGTTCTATGGGGAGCAGATGAATTTGTATTCGCTGTGCAAAAAAATCGAACAGTGCGATTATCCACCGCTGCCCGCTGATATCTACTCGAACGAGGTAAGAATAAAAATCTGCTCCGAGGCCAACAATTATCTTTTTACAGATATCAAGATTAGAAAATGCTAATAGTAGTATGCAAATCGTTTTTCGTTATTCCGTAGAATTCTTGATTAAAATTTTCTATCTGAAGTAGAGCTAGCAAAACCTGATTTTTGCTTCTCAGCTCCGCGAACTGGTGGTGACGATGATCAGCTCCAACCCGGACGCCAGGCCGGACATTAGCCACGTGTACCAGGTGGCCCAGGATATGCACGCTAAGCACACCAAGCAGCAGTAGTGAGCAGAGTGTAGCAGTGTCTTATATTGACCAGTTCAACTATAAAAACTGTAAATTTTGTTTGTGTTGTTGCCTGTCTTCGATCTACTAAATTTTAGTGATACAAATACCCGCCTATAATTTTTTCCGAATTTTAGTGTAATTAAACATTCGGATTGATAACAATTCTTCAATATCATTCCGTCCTTACTAACTCATATTAAACTTGTAACGTTTTTATGGATTTTCTGTCTTAGACAAAAATATAGCTATGCAAATAAATATATTATTAGTTGTACCAGCATATGATACAGTGGTTTTTGCACCCTTTTTTAATGCTTTACTTACTGTAATCTAAATGCTTACACGCACACTTTGCTACTTTCAGTAGATATTTAAAATTGCATTGCTGTCTATATTATAATTTTCTGACTTCAACTATTTTTTTCTGCTTATACTATAAGTCTGTGTAAGGTTCTGTTTGTATGTCTAGTCGCAGATTATTCATATAAATTTTTAGGTGTTAAGTTTCGCGTGTTTATAATATAGTGCCTTACTAGCTGGCAAAAATAAAAAAGCGAATTAAGTTCAACACTTGAACACTCCATTCAATAGTGTTTTTTAAGTGGTAAGCACAATGCAAAATTGTCTATTGTCCGAATTTTTATGGACCCTGTCTATAAAGTAAATGCGCCGCTTTTCAAAAAGCACTTATTAAAGTTCTTTAGTAGATATATCATTTTGATTAATCATTATGAGTTCTAATTTTCTAAATTTCTTTCTTTATAGCCATCAAAGAAATAAATATGGTTCTAGCTCGTACCTTTTTATAACAATATTCGGTACAGAGTTACGCTTAGTGTCGATCGAGTGCCGAATTTCTAGCTAAATTAATTACACGTCATTGTTTTGTTGCACTTTGCAGATCATTCACCACGTACGTGTACGTACATAGACGGAGAGGGCCGGATTTGCTTAAGTTTTAAATACATTTAGATTTCGAGAATTTACATTTAAATAACTCATAGACATGATAAACTACTGTAATGTATGGCAGTGCCGCAGGATCGAAATGATATATGCTCGCATTCATCCTGCCTGGCAGATTGGCAGTGCAGCGTCTGCCAATGCTCTGCTGCTAATGCTTAAAATTACAATTCAGATCAATGAACCCGTGATCAATTGTCGTACAAAACGACTTACCTACGACATGGAAAAAATTCCCAATTTAAGCCAAATAAATATGAAAAAGGCTAAAAAGGGACAATTATGCATTAATCAATCATTTTTTCGATTCCATTTTCATTTTAAAAAACGACATGAAATCGATATCTTGATGTCGTTTCGACGTCGTTTCGATGTACCCTTTCCCAGTGGGTTGTTTATGCGCGTTTTTGCAGCTTGAGTCATTACGACCTTATCAAAGAATTTAGTGCTGAAAGCTGAATTGGTGACTCGAATAGTAAAGAGCAGTGAAATAAACAGCCATTTCCCTGTCATTTGCAGACTAAAAATAAATTTTGCAAGGGTTTCTCTTCGCCTTCGCCAGCAATTATAGTTCCAGCAATGGAACTAACACATTTCAATGACTCTCTTGTCATTGAAAGAACAGAAGAACAGAATGCACTTTTAAACCTCTTTTGTGGCACAAAAATCCTGTTAGTTTAAAAAATTAAAAAATAATATAGAAGTTGCACAGCAAGTTTTTAAAAGTCAACTGCTGAATCTAATTGCTGTCGACCGTAGGCCTTTTCATATTGCTTGTTCTGGTTCTAGAACCAGATCCAATTTGTAAAGTATAACTTTTTGTCTCCTAAACTAGAGGGATATAAGTAGAGGGATATAAGTGCTCTAAAGTTGTGATTATTGAATGGCAATAGGCAAGAAGAAAGTGAAAAATTGTGCAAAGTGAAGCTGTAAGGCAGTCAAACATTCAGCAAAGTTAAATAGTTACACTGCTTTTTTTCTTGGAAGATCCGAATCGATTCTGGTTCTGGAATTGGTAATGTGAAAAGCCCCCGTGGGAGTTAGAAATCCATAAATTTAAAATGACCGTTTCTTAGAAATTTTGCTTACTTCGCGTATGCTCGTATAGCTTTTGTCTTTGAGGCTCTTCATATTGCTTGTTCTGGTTCTAGAACCAGAACCAATTTGTGAAGTATAACTTTTTATCTCCATAACTAGAGGGAGATACGTGCTATAAAGTTTTTATTATTGAATGACAATCGCCAAGAAGAAAGTGAAAATTGTGTTAAGTGAGGTTGTTAAGGCAGTCCAAACATTCAACAGAATTAAATAGTTATACTGCTGTTTTTCTTGGAAGATCCGAGCCGATTCTGATTCTGGAATTGGTAATATGAAAAGCCTCTTTAACGTCAGAAGAATGCTTTGAAAAAGTATAGGCCTTACTCGAATGCACAGGAAATTAAAGAAATAACAAAAACGTTTTTTAAAATAGTTTTGCTTTTTGAATTTCATGCGTTCATGTAGGGCGTACAGACTTACAGCTCTGTAGATTTAGATCTAGATCTGTAGATGTAGATCTAGTCATTAAGAGCCAAATATTCTGCATATTCATCTTTTTCCCTTAGCCTAGGGCCTGGCTAGGCTATAGCTGTAGGCCCTAATCTATGTCACCAAACTTTTATTTTATACAATTTAAACTAGGGCCTAAGTTAGCCCTAAGTTGAGCTTGAGCAATGAGCATCTTACTACTAACACTGCATCTATGATCTATGTCCTATGATGGTAGGCCTAACTTGGTGTTGATGCTATTTATAATAAATTCTCAATAGGCCTATATAATATTGCTTTTGCAGATTTTGTCATGGCAGCAATTAAAATGTCCTGGGCTTAGCCATAAATCCTTTGAAATTTGTAATTCTTTTTATAATGAATAGTGACTAGGCCCTAATTCTTATTTAATATAATTTAGGCCCCTATTATGAATATGACTTATGTTATACTAGGGCCTATGGCTTAAAAAAATAGATTACTTTCTTATCTAGTCAAAATCATTTTATTAATGCAACTTCACAGTTGCTAGGCCTAATTGTTTTGTTTATCTTAAAATTCATAGACATTATTAGAATATATATAGCAAGTGAAATCCATATACTAAATATAAAATATTATGCTAAATGCTACATTGAATCAGTGAAAGCCAATCTTGGCAATCTCCTAGTTTACTGCGTTAAATTATTTTTGGGTAGAAAATGAAAAGTTATGTATTTCAACAGTTGACAGTAGTTAGAGGGTAGTCTAGTGTCAATAATTATGCACAACCCAATATAAGAAGTTCCCAAACTCCTTTGGGAAGAGGTGGCACCACAGGTACTTATTGAGGTGGGTCTCAAACAGGGCGTCGCTAGTACTATGCATCACCCTAAATTTGGCCTTGATGTGTGCCCATGACCCTTCAATGGTGTTTGTATGGATAGTCAGATTGTGGGGATCCACGAAGTAGAGTCAATGATTGACGGCCACATGATTCTGCAAGCCATTATAAGCCTGCCATCTATCAGTCAGTATCTTTGTGCCAGGAAATACGTACTGCTGGATAATGGGCAGAAGTGTTTGAGCAGTGTGGTTCGGAATGAGTACTATCATGGCTTTGTTGGTGCCACGTTCCACCATTCTAAGAACTCAATATCCTTCATTATTATTATTATATATGTTATTATATATTACATATTATTATTATATCTTGCTGGTACTTGCGGTGGAAAAACTTTGACTTATCTACCTCCACCTCACTACCAAGGCCACCAAGTTCCATGGGATGGTCTAGTAGGTATTGGCAGCATATGTTGCAACAAAAATTGGCCCAGTCTGTGGCAATCTGGCAGACGATGCGACACTGGCATTTAATCCAATGCATAGGCAGGCTGCATGCCCAAAGGTAGATGAAATCCAGCAGCTGGGTGATAGTGAGATGGCTGCCCTCAAAGAAGCTGCCCTTTGTAACTGCTTTCTGCATCTTGCAAGTAGGGCAGGACTAAGCATAGCCATCAATAAACTGGAGTCCATCTCGCTGCTATAGTCACATGGCCAGATCATCTAGGCATTGTTCGCAAGCCCAAGAGTTAAGGAGCAGCCTGTAAGTGGCCAGCCAGCGCATAGTTGCTATGCCATCCAACGTGAATAGCACCAGCTCATGCAGTATTAAATTGATATTGCAAAGCTCAGCTGCAGGCCTCAAATTGGCCTCAGGTATGATTGTAGTTGGTGCTCTAGGCCTCCCAGCCATATGGGCAGTCAGCAAGTAGGCTGAAAAGTTTTGAAAGTGGGAAAATAATTTAATGCAGTAAACTAGGAGATTGCCCCAATCTTATATAAGTAAATAGGCCTCTACTATATAAACATTAGAAGCTCTATTAAAAAATGAAAGTTCTAAACAAGATAAATAAAACTATCTATTTATAATTGTATACATACATTCTAGGTAATTAATTCAGTATATTTGCTTAGTGGTAGCTAGACTTTGGTATTATTATTAGTGAAATAATATATGTTAAGCAGCTATGCCTATCAAACTTACAAAATTTGTTAGGAAAAACTTATTATAAATATATTTCAGGCCTTTTATTAAATTTGTATACTAAAAAAATTATTTATTATATATAATATTTATATTACATATTTTTTTGTTTATACCCAAAGCCAAGGCTAGAAAAGCCTGTAAATTACATGGTCCATGGCATGCTTCAATTGCTCCTTTGTGGCATTTTAAACCCTTGACCAAAAGTTTGCTATAGGACAACAACATTCTTACTAAATGTTCTAAGTTGCCATTGTCATTAGCAATAAAGTCATATAGTAGAATAAAATCTTCTATTGAATTGAAAGATAGCAATTTGTACCTAGATTGATTTGCCTACCTCAATGAGTAGCAAACAAAAATCTTCTATCCTATATTTCCAAGTTTTATTGTCATGAGCTCAACTTAATATGCTTAAGTGCTACAATATATAAAATATACAATAAAATTAATGGTCTGAGAATAAAATTCAGCAAAATAGAGGACAAAATGTGTCTAACACCTTTAAACTAACAAAATTATTTCCATTGAAAAGTTTTCTTATATTTGTCAATTAATATAGCAAGAAGCTTTGACCAAAAGTTCCTTTGTTGGTTATATTGACTTCAGTTAACACTATAAATGATACACCTTGACTAGATTTCACCCCATTATCCATATTAAAAATTTAGGCACTATTCCTACAAATGATGTATTTGTGCACTTTGCGCTCTTTTCAGGTATACAAGAAAGATGTTTATAGGAATGTACTTTTTACTCATTAGATGGTTCAGCATGATAACTCTATAGATGCTTGATGTTTACAGATCTATATTTTGGTAGCTTGTATTATATTTTTTTAATGAGCCACTTTTTAATCACAAACTCTACCCATTTAGAGAAAAGAACAAAATAAAAATGGACTTGAAATTATGGTGCAAGGTTAAACTATTTTGTCAAAAGAAGCATATGGACAAGTATCACTTTAGAATCTTTTAGAATACTATTAAAAAACTTTTAAATGTGCTTTAAAGGTAAAAATATAATAATGTAGGTCTAATCTAAATCAGATATAAAATAGATTTTTTGTATGAATCTATACTAGCTATATTGTTAGATAGAAGGGGTTGAATTTGTATATTTGGCAAAAATGACATGCTTCTGATAATTGTATCATATTATACATTATCAATCTTAACAGATGCCATTATGATCTGAAACATTACAATCTCTTGGAGATAAAGAAAGTCTATATACTTTACTTTTTTATTAATCAATGCTTATTTATATAATGCCCTTATTATTTTAATACAAGGTTAATGTTAAATATTGCATTCAGCTCAATCTTCGATTAAATTCTTAAAAAATGCTGCTTAAGCTATGTGTGGGTATGGGAATTCAAGTTAAAATTTTACTTAGTCACACATACACAGGAGTGTATGTGCGTGGCCCTAACTTATTCATTATTAGGCATGTACACTTCACTGTGCCTTGGCGGTTGGCCTTCAAGGGAATTAACTGCACAAGCAGAGCTGCAGAGCCAAGCAAAGATTCCAATTTAGCCCAAAATTAATGTGACTGCACTGGCACATCAGAGTGCTGCACTTAACTATAAATACTGGGCTACACCCCCATAGCAGTCTCAAAGGGTGACTTGATGGTTTAGAGTCTAATAATTTTTTAGTTCTCATGTTGAAGAATAATATGATTTAGTCTTCTATCAGTTGCTTGAAGTTTCTAGTTGTAGTTGAAAGTAATGTGACTGGTGCGCACTGTTGCTTTATTTATATTTTTGTCACTTTAGAAAAACTACACGATTGGTACTCTATCAACTCTAGAAAATTGCATGATCAATTAATTAAAGAGCCAGAGATATCATGTGATCAATTATATATTATACAGATAATTTATCCACTACTCTACTGAAAGTGTCAGTATAAGTAAAAGGCAATAATAATAATAATATAGCATTTATATTATACCATACTATAGTATAAATATCAATGTAACAATATTAAGTTGACCTGTCAAATCATTACTCAATAATTATTAAAAATGCAAATTTTTCTTTATAAATTTCCAATTTCAGATTAACCACATGGGTTAAGCCCAGGTTAACATTCCATAATTTATTTAGATTATTAGAAAACAGTTTTTTTCTATATTAATTCATGCTCTGCTGCTCTCGACCCAGCCTGAGTGGCCGAGGTCAAGGCAGGAGTCCTCGAAAGCAGCGAGTTCAACTGCAGCTAATTGAGCTTGAAGGTGTTACCCTCAGCAATGGGGTTCTGTTTGCCAAGGTGCGCCTGCTCAGTGGCGGTAGGTTCTGCGCCTACTCAACCCGTAGAGAGATTCGAGACAATAAGGTTAGTGGCTTGTGACTTATATTTTATTGGTCAGTTGTCTAGCATTAATTATTAATTACTACGAGCTAATTACATCATCACTGACGGAACAGTGTATTCAGTTAAAAAACAACTAGTTATAACTAATCAGCCATACCAAAACTACTTGCTTGACACTAACCACTGTCATAACACCTTGATTAATAACACTAGTGTCATAACACCTTCATAACACTAGCCAGTGTCATAACATACCTTCATAACACTAATTTGTGTTGTAACACCTTCATAACACTAGCCAGTGTCATAACATACCTTCATAACACTAATTTGTGTTGTAACACCATAACACTAGCTAGTGTCATAACACATTCATAACACTAATTAGTGTCATAACACCTTCATAGCACTAGCCAGTGTCATAACACATTCATAACACTAATTAGTGTCATAACACCTTCATAACACTAGCCAGTGTCATAACACATTCATAACACTAATTAGTGTCATAACTCCTTCGTAACACTAGCCTTGGACCCCCCCTTGCAGGTGGCCTGGTCAGACCAGGGTCCCATGGAATTTGCCTGTCATCTGGGCGGCCCCGGACCTCCCATCGTGCTTCGTGTCTCGGTTCGCAAAGAGGAGCGAGGCGGCCGATCTTATTCCAAGCTGGGTTTTGCTGTGCTCAATTTAACCGAACTACTCGGCAGCAATGCGGCCGATTCCACTTGCTCAACAGCAGCCGAGCACAGCTGTATATTGAGTCCGTATAATCAGCGACAGAGGCTGGATAACAGCACCCTGAGGCTGGGAGTTCGCCGGCTTGCTGCGGTCTCTCAGCCTGTTGCTAACAATAACCCGCATGGAGTTGCCGCCTCAGTATCAGTTGCGATGGCGACAACTGCAACAGCAGCAGCTGCAACCTCTGCTACCTGTTCAAACTCGGTTAAACCTTTGGATTCGACAGATATCGCCCTGGCAACTGCCGATCATCTGATTGCACCAACTGCGATGCTATTGGAGTCGTCTGCGGTGCCTGCTACTGCACCCGGAGCTCACTGTCGGAACCCTTCGGGCTTCTCCTACGGCTCCTTGAGAACGCACAGTCGGACTAACAGTGTGGATCAGGACGTGATGATGTGAGCAGTGAATGCCATGGCTCAATGAGGAGTTGCTGAGATGCCATTGGCTCAATGAGGAGTTGCTGAGATGCCATTGGCTCAATGAGGAGTTGCTTAGATGCCATGGCTCAATGAGGAGTTGCTGAGATGCCATTGGCTCAATGAGGAGTTGCTGAGATGCCATTGGCTCAATGAGGAGTTGCTGAGATGCCATTGGCTCAATGAGGAGTTGCTGAGATGCCATTGGCTCAATGAGGAGTTGCTGAGATGCCATTGGCTCAATGAGGAGTTGCTTGAGATGCCATTGGCTCAATGGGAGAGTTGTTGAGATGCCATTGGCTCAATGGGGGAGTTGTGAGATGCCAATTGGCTCAATGGGAGTTGCTGAGATGCCAATTGGCTCAATGGGGGAGTTGCTGAGATGCCAATTGGCTCAATGGGGGAGTTGCTGAGATGCCAATTGGCTCAATGGGGGAGTTGCTGAGATGCCATGGCTCAATGGGGGAGTTGGTGAGATGCCAATTGGCTCAATGAGGAGTTGCTGAGATGCCATTGGCTCAATGGGGGAGTTGCTGAGATGCCATTGGCTCAATGGGGGAGTTGCTGAGATGCCATTGGCTCAATAAGGGGAGTTGGTGAGATGCCATTGGCTCAATGGGAGTTGGTGAGATGCCATTGGCTCAATGGGGGAGTTGGTGAGATGCCAATTGGCTCAATGGGGGAGTTGGTGAGATGCCAATTGGCTCAATGGGGGAGTTGCTGAGATGCCAATTGGCTCAATGGGGGAGTTGCTGAGATGCCAATTGGCTCAATGGGGGAGTTGCTGAGATGCCAATTGGCTCAATGGGGGAGTTGCTGAGATGCCATTGGCTCAATGGGGGAGTTGCTGAGATGCCATTGGCTCAATGGGGGAGTTGCTGAGATGCCTAATTGGCTCAATGGGGGAGTTGGTGAGATGCCAATTGGCTCAATGAGGAGTTGCTGAGATGCCATGTCTCAATGAGGAGTTGGTGAGATGCCATTGGCTCAATGAGGAGTTGGTGAGATGCCATTGGCTCAATGGGGGAGTTGCTGAGATGCTAATTGGCTCAATGGGGGAGTTGGTGAGATGCCAATTGGCTCAATGGGGGAGTTGGTGAGATGCCAATTGGCTCAATGGGGGAGTTGGTGAGATGCCATTGGCTCAATGGGGGAGAGTTGCTTAGATGCCATGGCTCAATGAGGAGTTGCTGAGATGCCATTGGCTCAATGAGGAGTTGCTTAGATGCCATGTCTCAATGGGAGAGTTGCTGAGATGCCATTGGCTCAATGAGGAGTTGCTGAGATGCCAATTGGCTCAATGAGGAGTTGCTGAGATGCCATTGGCTCAATGAGGAGTTGCTTAGATGCCATGTCTCAATGGGAGAGTTGTTGAGATGCCATTGGCTCAATGGGGGAGTTGGTGAGATGCCAATTGGCTCAATGAGGAGTTGCTGAGATGCCATGGCTCAATGGGGGAGTTGCTGAGATGCCATTGGCTCAATGGGGGAGTTGCTGAGATGCCATTGGCTCAATAAGGGGGTTTGGTGAGATGCCATTGGCTCAATGGGAGTTGCTGAGATGCCATTGGCTCAATGGGGGAGTTGGTGAGATGCCAATTGGCTCAATGGGGGAGTTGGTGAGATGCCAATTGGCTCAATGGGGGAGTTGCTGAGATGCCAATTGGCTCAATGGGGGAGTTGCTGAGATGCCAATTGGCTCAATGGGGGAGTTGCTGAGATGCCAATTGGCTCAATGGGGGAGTTGGTGAGATGCCATTGGCTCAATGGGGGAGTTGCTGAGATGCCATTGGCTCAATGGGGGAGTTGCTGAGATGCTAATTGGCTCAATGGGGGAGTTGGTGAGATGCCAATTGGCTCAATGAGGAGTTGCTGAGATGCCATGGCTCAATGAGGAGTTGGTGAGATGCCATTGGCTCAATGAGGAGTTGGTGAGATGCCATTGGCTCAATGGGGGAGTTGCTGAGATGCTAATTGGCTCAATGGGGGAGTTGGTGAGATGCCAATTGGCTCAATGGGGGAGTTGGTGAGATGCCAATTGGCTCAATGGGGGAGTTGGTGAGATGCCATTGGCTCAATGGGGGAGTTGCTGAGATGCTAATTGGCTCAATGGGGGAGTTGGTGAGATGCCAATTGGCTCAATGAGGAGTTGCTGAGATGCCATTGGCTCAATGAGGAGTTGCTTAGATGCCATGTCTCAATGAGGAGTTGGTGAGATGCCATTGGCTCAATGAGGAGTTGGTGAGATGCCATTGGCTCAATGGGGGAGTTGCTGAGATGCTAATTGGCTCAATGGGGGAGTTGGTGAGATGCCAATTGGCTCAATGGGGGGGGAGTTGCTGAGATGCCAATTGGCTCAATGGGGGGGAGTTGCTGAGATGCCAATTGGCTCAATGGGGGGGAGTTGCTGAGATGCCAATTGGCTCAATGGGGGAGTTGCTGAGATGCTAATTGGCTCAATGGAGGAGTTGCTGAGATGCCAATTGGCTCAATGGGGGAGTTGCTGAGATACCAATTGGCCAAATGGGGGAGTTGCTGAGATGCCATGGCTCAATGGGGGAGTTGCTGAGATGCCAATTGGCTCAATGGGGGAGTTGCTGAGATGCCATTGGCTCAATGAGGAGTTGCTGAGATGCCAATTGGCTCAATGGGGGAGTTGCTGAGATGCCATGGCTCAATGGGGGAGTTGCTGAGATGCCAATTGGCCAAATGGGGGAGTTGGTGAGATGCCATTGGCTCAATGAGGAGTTGCTGAGATGCCATTGGCTCAATGGGGGAGTTGGTGAGATGCCAATTGGCTCAATGAGGAGTTGCTGAGATGCCATGGCTCAATGGGGGAGTTGCTGAGATGCCATTGGCTCAATGGGGGAGTTGCTGAGATGCCATTGGCTCAATGGGGAGTTGCTGAGATGCCAATTGGCTCAATGGGGGAGTAGCTGAGATGCCAATTGGCTCAATGGGGGAGTAGCTGAGATGCCAATTGGCTCAATGGGGGAGTAGCTGAGACGCCATGGCTCAGTGGGGGAGTAGCTGAGATGCCATGGCTCAATGGAGGAGTTGCTGAGATGCCATGGCTCAATGGGGGAGTTGCTGAGATGCCAATTGGCTCAATGGGGGAGTTGCTGAGATGCCATGGATGATTGGAGAGTTTCTGAGATGCCATCCATGGCTTTAAAGGCGCAATTGATTCTAAATCAGTATATGCAAAGTATTGATTTGTTTGTTTCTCATTTTCACAGACCAGCCGCTGGCAACTCCAGTCAGACATCAAGTGCGCCATCTTTTGACCTTCATTTGCCATCCAGTTTAGAGAGAAAAAGGGTAAGGAGTGTTGATACCACTGATAGAATATTGCTACTACTACTACGAATACTACGAATACTAATACTACTACTACTACTACTGCTACTACTAACTACCATAGTAATATTATTATTTTATTTTCGTTCTCCGCGCGCAGGCCGCCCTCACCTCGGCTCGCGAGCTGAACAGTCGAATCGCCAACACTCGGACTGATAATTTTGAAATTGTTCGCGAAGTGCTGGAACAGGAGGGCATCAGGATTGCGGGACTTGGCTGTCAGTAGCTAATCTGTATCAATCTAGTCATAAAATACGACAGTTTTTTATGTTTAACCAAATCTGTGTACAAGTATTTATTTTATTTCATTTTAAATTTTTTGTGCAATTGTGTTCTACTGCTCCCTAGAGTTGGAATGTGTATTGTTCTGTTGTTGTTGTTTTACAAGAGGATTAATTGTCAGTTCTTATTTTGTGACGAAATTTTTGTATTCTGAAATTATACCTTCTGTTAGAATTGACGTGCAAACCTGTGCGCTTCATCAGAAATTCTTGCTATTTCATAGTGTATTAACGAAAAATATATACCGAATGCATCGCTGGCAGACTTTTAGCGAGCCTTCTATTCGCAATACATGTGTAAATTAGCTATTGTAAAAAATTCACTAGCCTTTTTTTATTTTGTGAATCAATCAGTTGACACAGCTGATCTATCTGACAGATTTCTGGCGCCTTATCTGACAGAAATAGTTTGGTAAATTGTTCGGTAGCTGTCAATAAGCTATATTATATTAACGTAATAGCTCGTGAGTACATGGAGGTTGTGATTATGATTTTCTTCAAAATACAGTAGCTATATGCACATGCATGTATTGTGTTCCATGCAAATTGAGTAACGGACAACTATCGACGGAATTTTTATATGCTAATGTTAAGTTTACGCTACGATTAGCTTTTCGCTGTTAGCTATGGCCTGAACTACATTTTTATTGAATTATGTGGATCGTTTGACTGGTTGTTTTGTTATTATCCACTTTAAAGTCGGCCTCCTACCATCGGTTAGCTTTGCCTTTGCCCCCATTGCCTATTCGCTTTCAAGCCTGATCGTAAGATTTTTAAAATGTATAACAAAATAGCCTTATTGTTTTAGAGATAGCTTTGTGTTGCAACTAAATGCATTAGCTCTAGTTTTAATTTTTTTCAATTTAATTATATTTTTTACGATCTTCAAAGATCTCTTATATTATTTAATGCGTAGGCTATTATTTTTAACTGATTGTTTAAATAGCTGGCTTTAAATTCGGTTAAGGCGAATCTTGGGAGTCAAAACTTGTAGAAAAAAGAAAGTTGTAGTTCCATTTGGTAATTTTTAATACAATTTTTATATTTCTGTTAGGTGGTCCCCGAAAAACATTTTAAACACAAAATACATCCCTTGTTAAATATCCTACCCATTTGTTAATTTTTACTTTTACGGAACTGTACGGCCGCAGAATCAGAAGCGAAATATAGTATTATAAGATTAAATGTCTCATAGAAACACATAAAACTAGTTTTTTATTTTTAAAAATTAGGTACATATAGCAATAAATATTTTTTAAATTAATATTTGGCTGGATTTTGTTAAACTGCTAAAATTGTTTACTTCGCGCCTGCTTGTGTTCTGAAATACTCTCCTTTAATTGGTTAATAATAGTGCAGACCACATCTGTGGGTTAAAAACTGGTTCAACTTGCATAGAAGTTTTCAATGAGCAGAATAGGCATTTTTTGATCCATTTTATAACATCTTGACTTAACGTTTTTAGCTGTTGTCCAAAGTTCATTTACTTTTTACCATACCACAATAAAAAGAATAAGCCTAAGCCTAGTAGGGTGTAACCGTATTTCGTTCATCTATTAAGAAGAGTTTACGGTTACGCGGGCGTACGGAAGTGAGAAAAATGTTAGAGTTCTTAATTTACGCCTTCGGAATCACCATCTCTGGCTATCTGTTCTATGCCATAATTTTTCCTCGACTTCCTTCAATTGTCAGATACAGAATTAAAATGGCAGTTTACTACCTGCACCTTTTTACTCATGGATTTTTATCAACATTTCCAAGTTTGCTCAAACCAAAGGATCCAAGAAATTTTAGGTAAGTTCTTAGTATTTTTTTAAATTAAGAACGATATCCACCTTTTATCCTTTTACTAGGGTTTTTTGAGGTTCTATATTTCCCCTTAGAATTTTAAATATTGTATATTAAAATTGTAAGCAAAAATGGAACAGATGAGCCATGGCAAAATTTTGTACATTTTGAATGTGTGAGCTAAAATGATGTTTTTTCAGAAAGAGACCTATATCAAAAAAGAATTTTTTATATATTTTCTTAGTTATTTATGTTGTAGGGCTTACTTCTGTCCTCCAATTATCCCACTAATTGCCACCAAAGTTGTTACAGGTTTATGATTTCCTCTATTAAATTTCTACTGCTGACACTAAATCTTGCCTTAATGCCTTAATGCCTTCATTCAAATATTTCTGGGTAGCATTCTTAGTAGCATTTCTGGTAGCATTCTTGTAGCTTATGGCCTGAGTGGTCTAGTATTGGTACATGTATTTAGTAAATAGTCCTAATCTGGGCGTTCACTGAGACTAGAGGGTCACGGCGTCTCTCTTAGTATGCTTCTGCAAATTATTCCCCAATTCCCTTCTCTTAGCAAGTTTCTTGGTACTGCTCTCAGCTTTTGTAAATGAATAAGTCACTATTAAACTTAAAAGACTTTAAAATGTATAGATTGAACTGCTATTTTGTTGGCAATGTTTTGCTCACAGGTCACAGACAGTTAGAGTTTATTTGCTATAAAATTGCTCCTATATTTACCCCTGATACTTTTATAACAAAAAATATTTCCCCATTTTATTTTGTGCATTAAAACAAATGATTTTACCATATTATAACAAACATTTGGTGTATTTAAACAAACTATTATTTAGCATTTTGCGTAGATTCAATTTCTAAGAAAGGCTTCAATATTATTCAATTATATAGCTATTACATGGAAAGAATATTCGAGCATACTATTATAAAGGCATATAATTAGCACTAGTACATTTATTTTTAAGATTATATAAGTTGTTTAATCATAAACCAAAATATAAAGTCAAACTGCCATCACTAAATACACCAGGTATCCCATGGTGCTAATGTGGTTCACCACCAGACTATTCGGCATTCGAGTTCAAGTTCTAGACAAGAATCGAATCCGCGACCTACCTGGAAATTTCGTAGTCATTTCCAATCATCAGTCCAGCTTGGACCTGATAGGCATCAGTCACGTTTGGCCCTCGCCATGCATTTTAGTGGCCAAGAAGTCCCTGCTCTTTGCTGGATGGTTCGGCCTCGCTGGCTGGCTGTGTGGCTGTGTGTTCGTCTCCCGGGGCCGCCAGTCTGCCATCGCCGAGATGCGTCGCCTTGGCGACCGTCTGGCTGACGCCAGCAGCCGTTTGCGCGTATGGATTTTCCCCGAAGGCACCCGACAGTCTGGCGGTGAATTTGGCGAGTTCAAGAAGGGCGCCTTCCATCTGGCGGTGCAGGCTCAGGTCAGTGCACTTCACAGCCCTGCTTTTTTGCACTTTTAGCAATTAGTTAACCAATCGACACAGATGATGCCGCCATATCTGACAGATTTCTGACGCTCTTTCTGACAGATTTCTGGCGCTCTTTTTGACAGATTTCTGGCGCTCTATTTGACAGATTTCTGGCGCTCTTTCTGACAGATTTCTGGCGCTCTTTCTGACAGATTTCTGGCGCTCTTTCTGACAGATTTCTGGCGCTCTTTCTGACAGATTTCTGGCGCTCTATTTGACAGATTTCTGGCGCTCTTTCTGACAGATTTCTGGCGCTCTATTTGACAGATTTCTGGCGCTCTATCTGACATATTTCTGGCGCTCTATCTAACAGATTTCTGGCGCTCTATTTGACAGATTTCTGGCGCTCTTTCTGACAGATTTCTGGCGCTCTTTCTGACAGATTTCTGGCGCTCTTTCTGACAGATTTCTGGCGCTCTATTTGACAGATTTCTGGCGCACTTTATGACAGCCCTATCTAACTATTTGACATTGACTTCGCACTCATTTTTCACCACTGCAGGTCCCAGTCGTGCCCGTGGTCTTTTCGAGCTACTCAAATTTCTACTCAAAGCGTCAGCGCCGGTTCGACTCGCCCGGCCTGGTGCTGGCCAGGGTGCTCGAACCCGTGACCACCCAAGGCCTCACGGAGTCGGACGTGCCCGCCCTCAGCGAGCGAGTCCGGGCCGTCATGAGCGCCGAGTATGGGCCACTCAGCGAGGAGGCGGCCAAGGTGGCGTCCGCGGCGGCTGATAATGAGATCAAAGCTGACTGAGCAGGTCCCGCTGGCCTGGCTCTGCTCTCACTCCTCCTCTCCCCCTCGTTCTCCACCTCTCCCTCCTCCTCCACCTCTCCCCCTCTGATCTCCACCTCTCCCCCTCGTTCTCCACCTCTCCCTCCTCCTCCACCTCTCCCCCTCCGATCTCCACCTCTCCCTCCTCCTCCTCTCCCTATCCTTCTCCACCTCTCCCCTCCGATCTCCTCCTCTCCCCCTCGTTCTCCACCTCTCCCTCCTCCTCCTCACTCCACCTCTCCCTCTCCACCTCTCCCTCTCCTTCTCCTCTCGGCCTCTCCTCCACCTCTCCCTCCCTCTCCCCCTCCTTCTCTCCCTCTCCTTCTCCTCCTCTCCCTCTCGTTCTCCACCTCTCCCTCCTTCTCCACCTCTCCTCCTCCTCACTCCACCTCTCCCTCCTTCTCCTCACTCCACCTCTCCCTCTCCACCTCTCCCTCTCCTTCTCCTCTCGGCCTCTCCTCCACCTCTCCCTCCCTCTCCCCCCTCCTTCTCTCCCTCTCCTTCTCCTCCTCTCCCTCTCGTTCTCCACCTCTCCCTCTCCTTCTCCACCTCTCCCTCCTTCTCCTCACTCCACCTCTCCCTCCTTCTCCTCACTCCACCTCTCCCTCCTTCTCCACCTCTCCCTCCCTCTCCCCCCTCCTTCTCTCCCTCTCCTTCTCCTCCTCTCCCTCTCGTTCTCCACCTCTCCCTCCTTCTCCACCTCTCCCTCCTTCTCCTCACTCCACCTCTTCCTCCTTCTCCACCTCTCCCTCCTTCTCCACCTCTCCCTCCTTCTCCTCACTCCACCTTTCCTTCTCCTCACTCCACCTCTCCTCCTCACTCAAACTCTCTCCCCCACTCCACCCTTCCCTCTCCCTCCCTCACCCACTACACCACAGCTCTTTCCACTCTACCTCTCCCTCTTTCTCCCCTCTCAACAGATGAGGCCCAAAGAGAATAGCAAAAACCAGTCTTCATTTAAAGTTCAGAATGGGGCCTTGAAAACTTGTCCACCACTGAGGTATATAGTATACTGCATGCATCGCTTTATACTGTAAGTAGTCTATAACAAATATTGCTAAATACAGCTTTTTTAACTTGAAGGGAATTCAGTTTACGATTTTTGTTCTAATTTTTTGTATTGTTTTTGCGCTTCCAAAAAAGTTTACCAAAGATGATTGCTTTTTTTTATTTCACTACTTCAAGAGTCTCATTGCCAACTTTCCACTTGGTATATATCAATCAGGTCAAAGGTTTTTTGTTAAACAGATCCGCTAAACATTGTGCTACATTCCGTGTCGCTTTTTACTTTATTATTTTATTTCATTGTGTTTTTAACAATAGTTTCTTTTGTTGTTAAATAAATGACTATATTTTACAAATGCGCACACAAGATTTTTTTCTGTTTACCAAATTCACATTTAAGGCTACTAACAATAACAATAATAATACAATAGAAATAAACCGACATTAAACAATATTTTTTAAAAGATTTTTAGAGTGCAGTAACAGATACAAATATTCGTTTGATTTTTGGATTTATTGTACCACCCACAGCTCACTCCCTGTCCCTCAAGGACACCCACCTCACCCCCTGCCCCTCAAGAACAACCACCTCACTCCCCGCCCCTCAAGAACAACCACCTCACTCCCCGCCCCTCAAGAGCAACCACCTCACTCCCCGCCCCTCAAGAACACCCACCTCACTACCTGCCCCTCAAGAACACCCACGTCACTCCCTGCCTTTAAAGAATACCCACCTCACTCCCTTCCCCTCAACACCCACCTTACTCCCCGCTCCTCTAACCTTTAAACAGCTGTTCACGCAGATCGCATCTTAGAACCGCGAGTCACAAATCTGTTTATTCACATCGACGAGGCCACAGAGATGGTGAAGCAGGACTCGCCACTCGAGGGCGTGTCCGACATCCGTGGCTGTTGCAGCGGATGACGACTGTCGGCTGTGGATTCGAACTTGCGACCTTTGTTATTATTATTGTTATAAGCGATTTTACTATGAATACTATTATAACGCCTGCTGTTGAAATCCGGAGCCCAGCCTCCAACGGTGACAGCAGCTGGCAGACGAACACCGAGCAGTGTTGACACGGTCTGCGTGTGCCTCGATACGAGAATCCTCGGAGGTGGCAGCGTCGGCAGAGGCTCCTTGTTGGTGTCGCCGTGGGCATAATCATCGCTGCTGCAGTTGCCGTTGGCATTTACTACAGATTTGTCATGACTGCTTTGGGTTCGGTTGAACAACTCGCAGACCGCTAGGATGCAGGGCTGCTGGCCTGCTGAAAGAAACAACGTTGATGAGGCGGCTACACCAGAATCATTACCAAAGCTACAACAACAAAAACAACAACAACAACAAAAAATTTCGCATGCAGCCCCACATGCAAGGTCACTGCAGTTAGAGCACGCGTCAGATGGCAGTATAAAGCCGCAGAGCCTAAGAGCAGATGAAGTCCGCCCCGTTAGTAGTGTCAGGCACCCCGGCGTCACACAGGAGACAGTCTGCGTATCGATGAGTTTGGGCCTGACCCGTTGGAACTGGCCCTACAAGGTAAGCCAGAAACAAGGAAGCTGTTGACCGTACATGTCCCGACGCTCCTCGTCAGCTCAAAAAGCCGCATGAGCTGCCCTGATCAGAGTTCGCCGAGTCCAACTGCCGCTCCAGCGTAGCCGTCAGCATCCACGTCTCGGCGTTGTATATAAGGACTACGGTTTCGACCACCGCCTGGCACAGCCGAGCCCTCTGGCGGTCGGGCAGCGCTTCGGACTGGAGGACGGCCCGGATCGAACGGAAGGCCGCCCAGGCAAGTTCGCCGCCGCCGGAGATGGCATCGCTGGCAACCGCTGGCATCGTGCGAGCTTGGTCGTCTGCACGTCAGGTCCGCTGTGATGTCGGTCGGCGCTCGATGCCACCTCGACCAGCCTGTCGATTTGACGCTGGGCGCCTTCAACGGACGAGGACAGGAGGGCGAGGTCGTCGGCGTAGCCAAAGAACGCTCTCAGGCGCTTTTTGCTGTGGCGGTGACCGATGCATCTGCGCAGCAGGAAGCCGTCGTCAGCCGAGGGGAGTGCGGTCCGAAGCACCCAGTCCAGCAGCAGCACGAAGAGGAACGGCGCAAGCGTGTCGCCCTGCAGAACTCCTGATGAAGTGTCGAACAGGTCAGACCGGCCGTCCGCCGTCACCACAGCAGCTCGAGTATCGCAATACAGCGCCATGACAGCGTCGATTAGCTGCAGCGTGACCCCGTAGGCTCGAAGGACGAAAGAAGAGCGGCTCTCAACACCGAGTCAAAGGCCTTTCGAAAGTCAACGAAGACAATGATCAGAGTAGACTGGCGGATGCGCGCCTCCTCGATGACTCGGCGGAGTGCGAGAATGTGTCACTGCACCGCGTTGCGGCCGAAATCCGTTCTGCTCGTACCGCAAGTAGCTCGTACGGGTCCAGCACAGACTGCAGGCGATCGAGCAGCAGCCGGTTGAAGAGCTTCGCGATGCAGGACATCAGCGAGATCCCGCGGTGGTCTTCTTTCCACGTTGTCCCTGCCTTCTTCGGGATCGGCACTATGTGCGCGACGGTCCACTCCGTAGTAGTAGTGATGTTGGAATACTTCACTTCGCACTGGTCTCCAAGCGCGCCGACGAAGGCGCCCGTGAATTGAATCAATAAACTCATACATCAGAATCACAACCAAAGCTACATCAGAATCATTACCAAAACTACATCAGAATCATTACCAAAACTACATCAGAATCATTACCAAGCTACATCAGAATCATTACCAAAGCTACATCAGAATCATTACCAAACCTACATCAGAATAACAACCAAAGTTACATCAGAATCATTACCAAAGCTACATCAGAATCATTACCAAAACTACATCAGAATCATTACCAAAGCTATACATCAGAATCATTACCAAAACTACATCAGAATCATTATCAAAGCTACACCAAAATCACAACCGAAGCTACATCAGAATCATTACCAAAACTACATCAGAATCATTACCAAAACTACATCAGAATCATTACCAAAACTACATCAGAATCATTACCAAAGCTACATCAGAATCATTACCAAAACTACATCAGAATCATTACCAAAGCTACATCAGAATCATTACCAAACCTACATCAGAATAACAACCAAAGTAACATCAGAATCATTACCAAAGCTACATCAGAATCATTACCAAAACTACATCAGAATCATTACCAAAGCTATACATCAGAATCATTACCAAAACTACATCAGAATCATTACCAAAACTACATCAGAATCATTACCGAAGCTACATCAGAATCATTACCAAAACTACATCAGAATCATTACCAAAACTACATCAGAATCATTACCAAAGCTACATCAGAATCATTACCAAAGTTAGAACAGAATCATTACCGAAACTACATCAGAATCATTACCAAAACTACATCAGAATCATTATCAAAGCTACACCAAAATCACAACCGAAGCTACATCAGAATCATTACCAAAACTACATCAGAATCATTACCAAAACTACATCAGAATCATTACCAAAACTACATCAGAATCATTACCAAAGCTACATCAGAATCATTACCAAAACTACATCAGAATCATTACCAAAGCTACATCAGAATCATTACCAAACCTACATCAGAATAACAACCAAAGTTACATCAGAAACATTACCAAAGCTACATCAGAATCATTACCAAAACTACATCAGAATCATTACCAAAACTACATCAGAATCATTACCAAAACTACATCAGAATCATTACCAAAGTTAGAACAGAATCATTACCGAAACTACATCAGAATCATTACCAAAACTACATCAGAATCATTATCAAAGCTACACCAAAATCACAACCGAAGCTACATCAGAATCATTACCAAAACTACATCAGAATCATTACCAAAACTACATCAGAATCATTACCAAAACTACATCAGAATCATTACCAAAGCTACATCAGAATCATTACCAAAACTACATCAGAATCATTACCAAAGCTATACATCAGAATCATTACCAAAACTACATCAGAATCATTATCAAAGCTACACCAAAATCACAACCGAAGCTACATCAGAATCATTACCAAAACTACATCAGAATCATTACCAAAACTACATCAGAATCATTACCAAAACTACATCAGAATCATTACCAAAGCTACATCAGAATCATTACCAAAACTACATCAGAATCATTACCAAAGCTACATCAGAATCATTACCAAAACTACATCAGAATAACAACCAAAGTTACATCAGAAACATTACCAAAGCTACATCAGAATCATTACCAAAACTACATCAGAATCATTACCAAAACTACATCAGAATCATTACCAAAGCTACAACAGAATCATTACCAAAACTACATCAGAATCATTACCAAAGCTATACATCAGAATCATTATCAAAACTACATCAGAATCATTACCAAGCTACATCAGAATCATTACCAAAGCTACATCAGAATAACAACCAAAGTTACATCAGAATCATTACCAAAGCTACATCAGAATCATTACCAAACCTACATCAGAATAACAACCAAAGTTACATCAGAATCATTACCAAAGCTACATCAAAATCATTATCAAAGCTACATCAGAATCATTACCGAAGCTACATCAGAATCATTACCAAACCTACATCAGAATAACAACCAAAGTTACATCAGAATCATTACCAAAGCTACATCAGATTCATTACCAAAGCTATACATCAGAATCATTACCAAAGCTACATCAGAATCATTACCAAACCTACATCAGAATAACAACCAAAGTTACATCAGAATCATTACCAAAGCTACATCAGATTCATTACCAAAGCTACATCAGAATCATTACCAAAGCTATACATCAGAATCATTACCAAAGCTACATCAGAATCATTACCAAAGCTACATCAGAATCATTACCAAAGTTACAACAGAATCATTACCGAAGCTACATCAGAATCATTACCAAACCTACATCAGAATAACAACCAAAGTTACATCAGAATCATTACCAAAGCTACATCAGATTCATTACCAAAGCTATACATCAGAATCATTACCAAAGCTACATCAGAATCATTACCAAACCTACATCAGAATAACAACCAAAGTTACATCAGAATCATTACCAAAGCTACATCAGATTCATTACCAAAGCTACATCAGAATCATTACCAAAGCTATACATCAGAATCATTACCAAAGCTACATCAGAATCATTACCAAAGCTACATCAGAATCATTACCAAAGTTACAACAGAATCATTACCGAAGCTACATCAGAATCATTACCAAAGTTACAACAGAATCATTACCAAAGCTACATCAGAATTATTACCAAAGCTACATCCGATACGAAAGGTCCAGAAACGCAATGTGCATTGTCGGAAACTTATGAACGCTCACCTGCAGAGCCAGTTTCTGAAATTGCTGCATCAACGCCCGCATCAGCTGCTCCGGAACCGCTGTAATTATTAGTAACCATGGTTACAGACCGTGATGTTGGCTGTTGGTGACAAACAGTGCAAAAGCTCAGTGAGCTGCCCATTGTGCCATAAGTTTGTTTAAAAGAATTGTGACCTGCGCTCTCGCCAATATATAAGAAACCATGTGAGCCCCATATGCATAGAAAATTCCGCTGCATTCACTTCAAACCGTGCGACAGCATTTTGATGGACAGGCAGTCACTCCGTAGATGCATTGTATTAAGACAATGGCAATAGTGCTATTGGCACAATTGAAGTGCTCGAATATTTATTTAGATATGAAAGATTGTTGAGAAATTATTGCTGTCAGTTTCGCCCGCATAGAGCATCGGTTGCAGATGATATTTAAGGTCATGGTTTGTGTGAGAAATTCACCAAGAAATGTAATACTTCATTTTGAGCACAAATAAATGCACTTCCTATATGACACTGCATGTCATGAGTACATGTATAGTACATGTAGCTCGTAGTAGCGGTAGTATTGGTAGCAGCAGTAGTAGTGTTAGTATTACTACATGTACAGCATTAGCAGTGTAGCAAGTAGTAGTGAGTAGCAGTAGTAGTAGTTGCAAGGACCACTAGAAGTTACCGTTGTATCAGGACGCAACACTCGTAAATATTGCAAAATTTACGATGCAAAAATTGCAAAAAGGCCTGCTTGTTTGCATTGCAGCTAAACTTTAAATGCTCATAACTCCGGACTGGTTGCACTTAGAAAGATAATTTTTTCGCCAGGTTGCTCGAAATTTTGTTCTCTTTAACATGAAGCATAAGTTTGGCGCTATATCTACATGTAGGAGCGGCGGGCGTACAGTTAAGTAACGGCAATACGCAATATTTGATTGCAGTCAAAATGAATAAAGTTTCAGTTATTTTAACCATTGCTTCCTAGTCTCGATAAAGTAGCAGACCATACAATATACTCTGTAATTCGGAAGCTTTATAAAGCGAATAATCTGTACCGAGTTCAGTAGGCTGCAAAGGCGTCACTTCACTATCAAAAACCAGTATTATCACTATTAGTACTAGTATTCGTATTAGTCATAGTAATATTGCTAGCAGTATCTGCTGTCTGCATAAAACCTTAGAAAATATTAAAAAGAGTTGCATAATGATTTAATTACAGCCTAAATAAACTATAAATACACATATTGTATGAAGCTTCTGAGGCTCAAATGTAGTGCATGCTTCTTTAAAACAGTCGACTCAAGTCGAATAGATGCTTTTTTGAAGGCAAGTACCGATAAATACATGCAAAACAAGCGGGCCTTCAAATAATTTTACAATATTTACGAGTGTTGCGTCCTGATACAACGGTAACTTCTAGTGGTCCTTGAGTAGTTGTAGTAGTAGTAGTAGTATTAGTGAAATAATAAGACGGAAGTCAAGCTGACATAATCTAGAGATGGAACCTGTGTAATTATCGTCAAAGATTTTATTTACTTTCAAATCCCGAACAGATCAAGCAATCGTCTCATTTTTATCACAGCATCCTGGGTGCGAGTGATCGGAAATATTTTTGTTTGTTGTTGTTAAACGGGGGTGGGAGGAGAAGCGCTGCCCGCGGTTCAGCCCTAAGGGGGCTCTGCCGCATGGATCTTGCTGTGGGCCATACTACCAGGGGCTTTAAGCCCGAGAGGCCACTATTGGAACCAGAGCTCAGGACTCTGGGGAGAGCATGGAGCATACTAACCCAAGCCTATGGACTAAGACACCGCCAACCCAAAAGTGGAATCAGGGACGGTGCTAGGACCGAGTCCACCCAGACCCCCCCCCAGCAGACAAGTCTTTGGGTGTGCGCGAAAAATTGGAATTGAAAAAAGCTTGGGTTACTACTGAAAGCGGTCCAAGAGCGATGAGACACCGAAGTCTACGGAAAAGGCTAAAATTAATTGGAGCGAGTCTGGGCAGCTTATTTACCAAGGGCGAGTCTCCTACCAGAGGGCCAAGAACCACCCTAGGGCTGCGAGCCTCAAGGCTTTTTCACTGCCCAGCTCTAAACAATTGGAGCATTGCTGAAGCAAAGCTAGCTATTGGAGTGAGTCTGGAAGGCTTGTATCCGAGGGCGAGTCTCCTATCAGGCAGGATATAGCAACTACCTATAGGGCTGCAAGCCACAAGGGTGTCATCTATCCAGCTCTATACTGGGGGCCAGGCCAAGGGGTCGGGAATGGGGCACTGCCCCCGGGCAAGAGGACCCGGACTCAGCCGGTATCTCCGGTACGGGACGAACATCCAACCCAGGACTCCATTCCACTGTCAGGATGAGAGCCAGAGACACAAAGGCAGGGAACTTCCAGAGAAGCCAGCGGATTGACTAAGGCTATGGAGCATGCTCACCGAGGCGAAATCGATAAACTCCAACTAATTGGGTGGCTCAAGTGCCAAGATAAAACCGGGGAATAAAACATTGGGAATAAAACTTGGGAGGATCACACAACCTCAGGGGCTCAGCCTCAGGACTGGCATGCTACTGGGCTCTACCGTACACCTTTGCGAATGGTCATTTCTTTCCTGCAGGGCGGGTGCAACCGGGGGCTCAAGTCCCGTTCTGCCACACTGCAGTCCAGAGTACGCACTCACTCCAGGTACACCCCTAAACCAAGGCCGAGGGCCAAAAAACTAATTGGAATGCACGAAATAAGAAGGGCTATTTTTAGCTGTGTACATCACCTCCGGTGAGGACACTTTTGGATTGGGCTAGCGAGCGCTAGGCCAATTGGATTGTGCACAACCCGAGAAAGCCGCCATAGAGGCAGCCAGAGCAGCCTAAGAATGCAAACTAAACATATTTTAGTTTACAACGTCTTAAAAGATCTAAATGGCTCTTAGGCTGACAAAAATAAACGATGCAGATTCAAGTTTACCTAATTTTATTGACTTTTAATTGACTTTAATTGACCTTAATTGACTTTTAATTCTAATTGAACTTTTTGAAACTTTATATTCTGTTAAAATGTTTTCGTTCAATTTTAACAAAACTGCAATTCAATTTCGAAAACTCGTCATTCGATTTTTAGACCCCAGAAAAAATTTAACTTTTCTGTTATAGCTCAGAAAAACAAAGTTAAACTAATAAAATTACGTGTGTCTACTCCTAAGAAATCAAAATTTGAGGTGTCTTGACACTGTATTGCTGTAATATTGCTCACAATGATCCCTACCGATGAAAGAATACAGTACGTGGTTCGCTCACCCTTCCATTGTCCGTTGTCAAGGGTTACTCAGAGTTTGTAATATTAATCCTAGTGAAATTAGGATTAAACTCAGCAAGCAATAGAATTCATTAATTGATGATTAATTGATCAAAATATTGAGGAACGAGCAAAATTTTTACCAACCTTCAGCCTTCGCTGTCCAAGTGTAAAATATGAACTAGTTGGTAAACTTGAACACTCGGGAGCAGATCGTCCACATTCAACATGTTGGTGCTGATGCCGATAGCCGATTCAACTACGTCAATGGACTGGGTCAGGTTGCCAGTGCTGCCACTCCAGTCCACAGCCAGACAGTACCCAATTGGTATTCAAGCGACACTTGAGGTGAAAAATGAGCGGAGTTGGGAGCCAGGTAGTTCCATTCCAGAATCTGCATCCCCATGGTCTTGAAGGTGTCACAGTCGGCGATCTCTACCAGACAGTGGTAGCCGGGCCTTCTGTTCATGTGAATAACAGTTGAGAAGGTGGTCTGGACTTTGTTCAGATCCAGCAAAGGAACGGACCACAGCCTGGACGCGTTGCTGCCATGCAGTTTCGCTCCCTCGCCAGTCCAGGTGACCCCTTCCGACTTTATAAATTCGACTGCGTTTCCTCACCGACGCTTTTGCAAGCCAAGTCCAGAATGTCCATTCGAATATTCGAAATCAACAGAGCGGAGGTATTATGCCTGTTTTCAGCCGAAAATGACTCAGTCCATTGAGGTGTCTCCAAGCGAAAAATCTCACACCTCACATTTTAGCTTTTAGCTTTTAACTATTGTCTTTACTGGATTTTTCAATTAGAAATCATCTATACAAAAAAGCAGTCACAAAAAAATTGAAATATTTTATCAAAGCTACACCTAGTGGCAGCGCAGAGCAGACATACTGAATTTTATTTTTTAAGTGGTTGATCGTCGCTATGGAAACAAAACCAGAGTGCGTTAAACAAGACGTATGGAATTTTAGAAGAAATAAATTTTTGGCACAATATATGCACTACATACATGATTACTAGTAGTCAAAGAGGGACATTTCAAGCGGCAGTTAATCGCTGATGGGGGGCAGGCTGCCTTTGTACATCACGCTAGGCGTTCCGCGAATTCCGTCGAGTCCGGTCACGCGAAAAATGCTGCCGGCCTGCGGGTGGACGGTGAAGCTTCACACAAGCTTAACAAAGACACAAGCTCAACAAAGAGACAAGCTTAACAAAGACACAAGCTCAACAAAGACGCAAGCTGAACAAAGATCGACATAAGCTCAACAAAGACACAAGCTCAACAAAGACACAAGCTCAACAAAGACACAAGCTCAACAAAGACACAAGCTCAACAAAGACACAAGCTCAACAAAGACACAAGCTCAACAAAGACACAAGCTCAACAAAGACACAAGCTCAACAAAGACACAAGCTCAACAAAGACACAAGCTCAACAAAGACACAAGCTCAACAAAGATCGACACAAGCTCAACAAAGATCGACACAAGCTCAACAAAGACACAAACTCAACAAACACACACATATCAAAAAAGAACACAGGGAACCAAGAAAACCATTCAAACCCACCCAGAGCCCGTCACACAATCGATTTCATGTAAAAACCACAACACGCACCTGCGGAGGCGGCTGCTCTCCATCGCGCACACCCCATTGGTTGGCGGTGGTCACAAACAGCTCTCCGTCCGACCCGAAGCAGCAAGACGTCACGTTGGGCACAGGCATGGGGATCTGGCTGACCACCTGGCCACTCTGCGGGTCCAGGCACAGAACCCGCGAGCCGTAAAAGCAGGCCACCCACAGCCGCCCATCTGCATCCACAGCCAGACCGTCCGGAAACCCGAGCTTCTCCTGCTCGGGCAGCTTTGAGAAATCGATAGCAACTCGCCGATTCGAGATGCTGAACCCCTCAGCGTCCCAGTCATAAGCGTAGATGGTTCGGACGGGTGAGTCGGTGAAGTAGAACGTGTTGCCATGCCAGCCCAAGCCGTTGCTAAGTGAAACTCCCGTCTCCATCGTCTTGATGGAGCCACCCAAGTCAAGGCCGAACAGGCTGCCAGCGTTCGGTTTCATAATGGCGCCAGCGTTCGTCTCCAGGCTCATCGTGCCGGCCAGGAGGCGTCCGGCTGGGTCGCATTTGGCGTCGTTGAACCTGCGGAAGTTTCGTCAGTTAATCACAGCTCTTTGATGCCTCATCATGACGTCATCCTACGTCTTTAACGTCGTCGTAAACTAATCAGGGCACCTACTAGCTAAAAAGACCCGTCGGGCTTTTTGAGAAACGTTTGTGCTGCTCGAAAGCAGTTAGTCGAACTTTAATTAGTGGCTTAACGAACGTAACTATTGGATTGACGCTTGGTGGAGAACCGGTCTTGATGGCGTACTTCTAGCGACATTGTCACACAATGCGTGAGAGGCATTGCTGCCCATTCCGCCGACTCCCCTGAGCAGGCACACAAGCGCGCAGTACGCAGTCATACGCACAGGCACACACTCACACAGGAGTGTACAGCGGCCCTGACTTTATTTATCGTTAGGCATGTACACTTCACTGTGCCTTGGGGGTTGGCCCTCAAGCTGGGCATTAATTGCACGAGCAGAGCCAGGCCGAAATTCCAATTCAGCCCCAAATTAATGTGACTGCACTTAGAATCGAGCCTGGGCCGCTGGCACACCAGAGCGCCGCATTGGACCACTAGGCTACATCGCTCTCACACTGCCAACCCACCTGTTCGACAGTCCGGGATCTACTTCGTGCAGCACTCGACGCTTCAGCTCTCCAGCCTGCCAGTCGCAATGCACGATGCTCTTGCTGGCCCCAGCTAGAAAGCCGCCACTCTGACACGGGATGACGAAGCTCACAGGCTGCTCGCTCACCTTGACAGTGCTGTGATAATTATTCGGCTCATTCCACAGGTGCACCTCGCCTTCGAAGATGCTGACGAAGTACAAAGTCTTGGTGACCGGCTCCCAGAATGGACCTTCGCTTAGGGATTTGGCTACGGAGTCCAACAGACAGTTCACTGTGTAGTTTGAAGACATTTTTATAGCTTATGTTGAGCTCTGAAATGGTTTCGAATTTATCATTTTTGACCAACTTGGCAGCGGATTAACAATCTAGAGGTTCAAAAAACGCATTTCTAGTTAACATAAGACTTTAGAGCAGAGAATAACCGTGACACTAAACAATATATGGTGATTTAAGATCACGGGTTGTTGGTCCTCTGAAGCTGATGCTGACCTTGGAAGAAACTACTAAAAGTTATAAAAAACAGTTTTAAATTCTTCATAAGGAACTTACAGACTACTAGCAATTTAACAATGCATGTAAAATTAGATTTTTTCAAAAACTGCATTAATTCGATTATTAAAATTGTTATTTTGCTTATTAGCAAGCGATTTTTAGTGGCGTAGAAAATGGTTCACTATTTTATACATTTCATACGCTTTAATCCAATCATAACAAATAAGGACTGCCTTGTAAATACATAAAGATATTTGGTAAATCGTTAAATATGCAAAACTTCCTACTTATAAATATATTGTTTATCAGTAGTAGTCTAAGAGGGACAATTCTAGCGGTGCAGTTAATCGCTGATGGGGGGCAGGCTGCCTTTGTACATCACGCTGGGCGTTCCGCGAATTCCGTCCAGTCCGGTCACGCGGAAGACGCTGCCGGCCTGCGGGTGGACGGCGGAGCAGCAGAGCAGTCGACACTTCGAACACAGAATATTAAACCCGGACTGAGGGAGTCACAAAGACACAAGCTCATCAGACACAAGCTCATCAGACACAAGCTCATCAGACACAAGCTCATCAGACACAAGCTCATCAGACACAAGCTCATCAGACACAAGCTCAACAAAGACACAAGCTCAACAGACACAAGCTCATCAGACACAAGCTCAACAAAGACACAAGCTCATCAGACACAAGCTCAACAAAGACACAAGCTCAACAGACACAAGCTCAACAAAGACACAAGCTCAACAGACACAAGCTCAACAAAGACACAAGCTCAACAGACACAAGCTCATCAGACACAAGCTCAACAAAGACACAAGCTCAACAAAGACACAAGCTCATCAGACACAAGCTGATCAGACACAAGCTCATCAGACACAAGCTCATCAGACACAAGCTCAACAAAGACACAAACTCAACAAAGCACAACACAAGCTCAACAGAGACAAACTGAACAAAGACCAAACAACCCATATCCAAAAAACACAGATAACTAACCGAACCATACGAACGCACCCACACAACAAACCCAAACCCACAATCGATTTCATGTAAAAACCACAACACGCACCTGCGGAGGCGGCTGCTCTCCCTCGCGCACACCCCAGTGGTTGGCGGTGGTCACAAACAGCTCTCCGTCCGACCCAAAGCAGCAGGAGGTCACGTTGGGCACAGGCATGGGGATCTGGCTGACCACCTGCCCACTCTGCGGGTCCAGGCACAGAACCCGCGAGCCGAAGAAGCAGGCCACCCACAGCCGCCCATCTGCGTCCACAGCCAGACCGTCCGGCAGCCCCAGCTTCTCCTGCTCGGGCAGCTTCGAGAAGTCGATGGCAACTCGCCGATTCGAGATGCTGAACCCTTCAGCGTCCCAGTCGTAGGCGTAGATGACTCGAGCGAGCGAGTCGGTGAAGTAGAACGTGTTGCCATGCCAGCCTAAGCCGTTGCTGATTGAAAATCCCGTGTCCAGTCTCTTGATGGAGCCGTCCAGGTCAAGGCCGAACAGGCTGCCAGCTTCAGGCTTCATCAACACGGCGGCCTCCTTCTCCCAGCTCATCGTGCCGGCCAGGAGGCGGCCAGCCGGATCGCATTTGGCATCGTTGAATCTGAGCAATGGTTATATCAGTGAATCATCAATGAAGCTTTCGCTCATTCGCAATTTAGCTCGTAATTCACACCTGATTGGCTCCTGAGGATCTACTTCGCGCAGCACTCGACGTTTCAGCTCTCCAGCCTGCCAGTCGCAGTGCACGATGGTGTTGTTGATGCCAGCTAGGAAACCACCACTCTGACAGGGGATGACGAAGCTGACACAGCTGCCCTGCTTTTCGGTCACCTGGATGGTGCTGTGGTAATTATTCGGCTCACTCCACAGGTGAACTGCGCCGTCAAAGGCGCTAACAAAGTACAGAGTCTTGGTGACGGGCTCCCAGAAGGGACCTTCGCCTACGGTTTTGGCTACAGAGTCCAACAAACAGTTTACTGTGTAGTTTGAAGGCATTTTTATGACCTTTAGTAAGCCCTGATCAGCTCTATAGCTGGCTAATGGAACCACGACTACTATTCAATGAAGAATTAATTTATAGAGAGAAAAATGTCTGCAAGACAGTCCCATATAGAAACGCTTGTTCAGTCAGATTAGATAAGGCTTTAAGACTCAACTAGCTTTCATAGGTGTGGTGGCTAAATCTGCGACTTTAACTGCGACGCGAAAATGCAGATAAAACCAAATCTGCGACATGCTTAGCACCCTGGAGACAAAAATGCAGATAAAACCAAATCTGAGACATGCTTAGGACCCTGGAGACAAAAATGCAGATAAAGCTTGGCTTCGAAAATTATTTTACACAAAGGTATGCAAAACAGGGTTCCTGCTGCTTGGTTGAAGTTTCATTATTTTGACTTTCAGACACCCTTATACCCTTAGGCTGTAGCCAAGTGGTCTGGCGCGGCGCATTGATGTGCCAGCGGCCCAGGCTCGATTCCAAGTGCAGTCACATTCATTTGGGGCTAATTGGAATCTCGGCTTGGCTCTGCTCGTGCAATTAACGGCCTTGAGGGCCAACCCCCCAAGGCACAGTGAAGTGTACATGCCTAACGATAAATAAAGTCAGGGCCGCTGTAAACTCCTGTGTGAGTGTGTGCCTGTGCGTATGACTGCGTTCGTATTGGCGCGCTTGTGTGCCTGCTCAGGGGAGTCGGCGGAATGGGCAGTAATGCCTCTCGCCGGTTGTGCGACAATGTCGCTTGAAGTGCGCCAGGGTGCACACTGCCCTTGCCTCTAATAAAAATAAAAAACAACCCACATCCCAGCCAAAGCACAGAGTGTACATGTCTGAAGATTAGAAAATCAGCGCCACTGTACACACCGTGTGAGCGTGTTTATGAGTGCGTGCCTGTACAATATTGGTGAGCTTGTACTCATGAGGTCAGAAGTGAGCGGACTGGCTGAGGGACGATGTCGCGGAAAGCATATGCAGGATGCCACAGCGGTCCTGCAAAAATTATCATTATAACAAACAGCTGCTATTCCACAGTACAATTTCATAAAGTTGCTTTTTCATGGTTTTAGTAATGCGTTAAATTCTCAAAAAATTTTCACTGCGCGTCAAAAACAATTTGATCTGCGAAGTACTTGAACTGATCAAAACAAGTCGTTGATTACAGATTATTGGAAAATTGTGTCAGTTGTTGCACAGCTAGTGGATATTAGTACGAGCTTATACAGAGAGTCCTAAACCTAAACCATAAACCCTAACTTACCTAAACCATAAACCATAAACCCTAACCTGAACCCTAAACCACAACCTAAATTATAAACTCTAAACAAAACCCTAAACCCTAACCCTAAACCACAACCTAAATTATAAACTCTAACCAAAACCCTAAACCCTAACCCTAAACCCTGACCTAAACCATAAACCTAAACCCTAAACCCCAACCTAAACCGTAACCTAAATGGAAAACCTAACCTGAACATAAAACCCTAATCTAAGCTAAACCCTAACATAAACCGTAGTCAAAAGTCAAAAAGGATCCCCTGACTAGACACAATTCTGGTAGACTTCTTTAAACTAGTACTTTAAGTATTTATTAAGGACACAAATAATCTAAATATGCTAAAAGTATTAATAAATGTTGTCTTGAAAGGTAACACAGTTAAAGACGCGCTTATTGTGCATTTCTCAACAGATATATATTGAACTTGCATCCAATTCAATAATAAGTTGATCTTCACCGATCAATAATTTCCTGGTTGAATTCAACTCAAAACAGAAACACTAAACATAGAATAAACATGGTTTTCCTATAAAAATGAGAAAATCACAAAGCATTAGGCTATATTTGCATGACTTGACTGTGAAGTTATAAAAAATCCAAGTTTTTGGCATAAAATACGCACTACTTATTGTTTATGCTCGTAATTATTATGTTCATCAGTAGTAGTCTAAGAGGGACAATTCTAGCAGCAGTTAATCGCTAATGGGGGGCAGGCTGCCTTTGTACATCACGCTGGGCGTTCCGCGAATTCCGTCCAGTCCGGTCACGCGGAAGACGCTGCCGGCCTGCGGGTGGGACGGCGGAGCTTCACGTTTGACATGCGACCAGCCAGTACTCAACTTGTCAGTGAGTGGTGTCTTCGGATTATTTCGTTTAACCCTTTTAATCCTTTAAGACAACCTTTAAATCTTAATTTTACACACAAAGACACACCTAGAGAATGGCACTCATCGACAAAGACACGCCTAGATAAAAATACACCGTAGCAAAGACAGACCGTAACAAAGACACTCCTCGACACAGATCCACCTCGACAAAGACATTCTTCGACAAGACAAGCCTTGGCAAACACACATCTCGATAAAGACATTTCTCAATGGACACCACGACAAAGATACTCCTCGATAGACACCCTCGACAAAGATACTCCTTGATAGACACCATGACAAAGACACCCTTGATAGACACCGTGACAAAGACACTCCTTGATAGACACCGTGACCGTGACATAGACACTCCTCCACAAAGACACTCCTCGACAAAAAAATCCTCCATAGACACTCCTTGACAAAGACACTCCTCGACAAAGACACTCCTCGACAAAGACACTCCTCGACAAAGACACTTCTCGACAAAGACACTCCTCGACAAAGAGACTCCTCGACAAAGGCACTCCTCCACAGACACAGACACAACTCAAAAATGACACACCTCGATAGACACCTCAAGAAAGACACGTCGAATATAACACACATGAAGGGACGCAAAAGCCGCAAATACACGAATTAACCCACCTGCGGAGGCGGCTGCTCTCCCTCGCGCACACCCCAGTGGTTGGCGGTGGTCACAAACAGCTCTCCGTCCGACCCAAAGCAGCAGGAGGTCACGTTGGGCACAGGCATGGGGATCTGGCTGACCACCTGCCCACTCTGCGGGTCCAGGCACAGAACCCGCGAGCCGAAGAAGCAGGCCACCCACAGCCGCCCATCTGCGTCCACAGCCAGACCGTCCGGCACGCCGAGCTTCTCCTGCTCGGGCAGCTTCGAGAAGTCGATGGCAACTCGCCGATTCGAGATGCTGAACGCCTCAGCGTCCCAGTCGTAGGCGTAGATGACTCGAGCGACTGAGTCGGTGAAGTAGAACGTGTTGCCATGCCAGCCCAAGCCGTTGCTAAGGGAGAATCCTGTGTCCAGCGTCTTGATGGAGCCGTCCAGGTCAAGGCCGAACAGGCTGCCAGCACCGGGCTTCATCACTAAGCCAGCCTCTTTTTCCAGGCTCATCGTGCCGGCCAGGAGGCGTCCGGCCGGGTCGCATTTGGCGTCGTTGAATCTGCGGAAGTTTCGTCAGCAAATACTGAAGTTTTTGACTCTGTACTGTGATGACGTTATCGGAGCATTAATATGATTAAAATAGTAAGCGTATATTCGCTAACGATTTCGTCACTTATTGATTGGTTTATGGACATAGAATGTGCATATTACATTTCTGAGTTAAACTAGTGTTAATAGTCACCTAATAGGCTCCTGAGGATCTACTTTGTGCAGCACTCGACGTTTCAGCTCTCCAGCCTGCCAGTCGCAGTGCACGATGCTCTTGTTAATTCCGGCTAGGAAGCCGCCACTCTGGCACGGGATGACAAAGCTGACGAAATTGCCAGGCTGTTCACCCACCTGGAAAATAAGAAATAGATATTCTCAGGAAGGGCTGTATGGACACCCTGGTGCAACGCCTTCGGGGACATTGTCCGCCACAACGACGCAGCGCCCAGGCAATTTACGCTGGGCTGGTCTTTGCTCCGCTCACCTGGATGGTGCTGTGATAATTATTCGGCTCACTCCACAGGTGCACCTCGCCATCAGCGATGCTAACAAAGTACAGAGTCTTGGTGACCGGCTCCCAGAAGGGACCTTCGCCGCAGGTTTTGGCTACAGAGTCCAACAGACAGTTCACTGTGTAGTTTGAAGACATTTTTTGTAGCTCAGCTTGAATCAGCCCTGAAACCGTTAGTCAGGCAGGCGAGCAGGTTGGCATGTGCTGGCCTACATTAAATACAGTGCCTGTCATTTATCAGATAAGACAAGAGAGCGTAGTTGTACAAGATTTGGTGACTGCAACTTCCTTTATCTTGGCTGAGAAGGCATTAAATGTTTCGTATACTCGCGTACGAGCGTATAGTCAACAACAGCGCATGACTGCGGGCTAGAGGATGAGAGAGAGGAGAGGAGAGGAGAGGAGAGGCGAAAAGAGTAGACGAGAGGAAAGGAGAGAAGAGGAGAGGATAGGAGAAAAGAGGAGGAGAGGAGAGGAGGGAAGGCTAAGAGAGTAGAGGAGAAGAGAGTAGAGACAAGAAGAGAGGAGAGAGGAGAGGAGATGAGAGGAGAAGAGAGGAGATGAGAGGAAAGGAAAGAAGAGAGAGGAGAGGAGATGAGAGAAGAGATGAGGAGAGGAGAGGAGAGGGCTCAATGAGGTTGAGTTGCTGAGATGTCAAGGCTCAATGAGGTTGAGTTGCTGAGATGTCAAGGCTCAATGAGGTTGAGTTGCTGAGATGTCAAGGCTCCATGAGGTTGAGTTGCTGAGATGTCAAGGCTCCATGAGGTTGAGTTGCTGAGATGTCAAGGCTCAATGAGGTTGAGTTGCTGAGATGTCAAGGCTCAATGAGGTTGAGTTGCTGAGATGTCAAGGCTCAATGAGGTTGAGTTGCTGAGATGTCAAGGCTCAATGAGGTTGAGTTGCTGAGATGTCAAGGCTCAATGAGGTTGAGTTGCTGAGATGTCAAGGCTCAATGAGGTTGAGTTGCTGAGATGTCAAGGCTCAATGAGGTTGAGTTGCTGAGATGTCAAGGCTCAATGAGGTTGAGTTGCTGAGATGTCAAGGCTCCATGAGGTTGAGTTGCTGAGATGTCAAGGCTCAATGAGGTTGAGTTGCTGAGATGTCAAGGCTCCATGAGGTTGAGTTGCTGAGATGTCAAGGCTCAATGAGGTTGAGTTGCTGAGATGTCAAGGCTCAATGAGGTTGAGTTGCTGAGATGTCAAGGTTCCATGAGGTTGAGTTGCTGAGATGTCAAGGCTCAATGAGGTTGAGTTGCTGAGATGTCAAGGCTCAATGAGGTTGAGTTGCTGAGATGTCAAGGCTCAATGAGGTTGAGTTGCTGAGATGTCAAGGCTCAATGAGGTTGAGTTGCTGAGATGTCAAGGCTCAATGAGGTTGAGTTGCTGAGATGTCAAGGCTCAATGAGGTTGAGTTGCTGAGATGTCAAGGCTCAATGAGGTTGAGTTGCTGAGATGTCAAGGCTCCATGAGGTTGAGTTGCTGAGATGTCAAGGCTCAATGAGGTTGAGTTGCTGAGATGTCAAGGCTCCATGAGGTTGAGTTGCTGAGATGTCAAGGCTCAATGAGGTTGAGTTGCTGAGATGTCAAGGCTCAATGAGGTTGAGTTGCTGAGATGTCAAGGTTCCATGAGGTTGAGTTGCTGAGATGTCAAGGCTCAATGAGGTTGAGTTGCTGAGATGTCAAGGCTCAATGAGGTTGAGTTGCTGAGATGTCAAGGCTCAATGAGGTTGAGTTGCTGAGATGTCAAGGCTCAATGAGGTTGAGTTGCTGAGATGTCAAGGCTCCATGAGGTTGAGTTGCTGAGATGTCAAGGCTCAATGAGGTTGAGTTGCTGAGATGTCAAGGCTCAATGAGGTTGAGTTGCTGAGATGTCAAGGCTCCATGAGGTTGAGTTGCTGAGATGTCAAGGCTCAATGAGGTTGAGTTGCTGAGATGTCAAGGCTCCATGAGGTTGAGTTGCTGAGATGTCAAGGCTCAATGAGGTTGAGTTGCTGAGATGTCAAGGCTCAATGAGGTTGAGTTGCTGAGATGTCAAGGCTCCATGAGGTTGAGTTGCTGAGATGTCAAGGCTCAATGAGGTTGAGTTGCTGAGATGTCAAGGCTCAATGAGGTTGAGTTGCTGAGATGTCAAGGCTCAATGAGGTTGAGTTGCTGAGATGTCAAGGCTCCATGAGGTTGAGTTGCTGAGATGTCAAGGCTCCATGAGGTTGAGTTGCTGAGATGTCAAGGCTCCATGAGGTTGAGTTGCTGAGATGTCAAGGTTCCATGAGGTTGAGTTGCTGAGATGTCAAGGCTCAATGAGGTTGAGTTGCTGAGATGTCAAGGCTCAATGAGGTTGAGTTGCTGAGATGTCAAGGCTCAATGAGGTTGAGTTGCTGAGATGTCAAGGCTCAATGAGGTTGAGTTGCTGAGATGTCAAGGCTCCATGAGGTTGAGTTGCTGAGATGTCAAGGCTCAATGAGGTTGAGTTGCTGAGATGTCAAGGCTCAATGAGGTTGAGTTGCTGAGATGTCAAGGCTCAATGAGGTTGAGTTTCTGAGATGTCGGAGAAGAGAGGAGAGAGAGGAGAGGAAAGGAGAGGAAAGGAGAGGAGAGGATGAGAGAGAGGAGAGGAGGAGAGAAGAGAGGAGAGGAGAGAAGAGAAGGCTGAGAAGATACAAATCTTAATCAGACTGGGTTGCTATTGTAAAGTTTCAAAGGACCCGGGGCCCAGGTAGAGACTCAGAGAGGCTTTGTGGGCCGCATGTGACCCAAAGGCCGGAGTCCTGAATGCTCTACAACCCCTACAGCCAGTTATAAAGCATTATGCTTACTATTTCAAGTATAGTTTTTCTTCAATAAAAATGAATTCAGCCTGCTGTAGAACACACAAAAACCTCAACGATTCGCCTTGTAATTGCTGGGGACACGCAGACAATGGATAAAACAGCAAGCTTGGCTTTCTGCTTCAAAAAATGTCTGTCGGGGCTGAAATGAAAACTCTACAACCCAACGCAATTCAGTAATGCAAGTATGCAAGTAATGTCTACCTTGCCCCAGCATACTTTTAAGCATGGAAAATACGTTGTCAATGACAACCGAAGCTAAAAAGCCCGTACTATAGACATAGTTAAGCCATGGAAGCCTGTTGTACAGACTGAGAAGCTCAACCGATGTTTGCTCCAACCCCCAGCTTTCCCGTGTTTCCCTGCTCCTCCTGCAGCCAAACAGCCAGCGTCAACGCCTCATCAAACATTTCCCGATAATCCTATTGAAGCTCTCTGCACTCATGGATCGACTTTCACTTTGCTGCAAGCGTATTAACCTTGCTTAATAGTTTCTATATAGTGACTTGAAGAGGCCAGTACAGGTTTAAGTAGATGCTGTACAAACTGCACTATATAGTTTATTATTATCTATTCAGGTAAGATTAATTCGAATTGCTTACGAGTTGTTTCGTTCTGATCATTGGCGCTAATTCGATAACAGTATATTGTGGCGCTAAATAGACTGTGTTGTTGCGCTAAATAGACTGTGTTGAGGCGCTGAATAGACTGTGTTGTTGAGGCGCTAAATAGACTGTTGTTGTGGCGCTAAATAGACTGTGTTGAGGCGCTGAATAGACTGTGTTGTTGCGCTAAATAGACTGTGTTGAGGCGCTAAATAGACTGTGTTGTTGCATGCTAAATACGCTGTCTTGTGAAGCTAGACTGTGTTTTAACGCTAAACAACCGTGTGGCCTTTAAAAGACATTTATAAAGGCCTAACAAACGCCTGGAGCTCTAGATGAAGCATTGAGGCTTTGAGGCACAAAAACTGCTACTGTCTGCACCCTCAGCCACACAGAATGCAGTCCAGCACAACCAGCTGCTATCTGAGGCTCGAAGCCAACTCAGTGCCTCTCGGCCGACTCGAATTCCGCCTATTCGCTACGAAAGTCCCCCTGACTTGCCGGAACTTTGCCAGCCTCTGCGTTGGACACGAGAACGGCTGTTCGGGCTACAGGGGCAGCCGGGTCCACCGGTGCATACCCGGCTTTGCTATACAAGCTGGCGACTTCCAGTCTGGCAACGGCACTGGCGGCTGGTCTATCTATGGCAGGTATTTCCCCGATGAGGATCTCACTGGCAGGCACGATAGGAGAGGCCTTTTGAGCATGGCCAACTCCGGTGAGCATTGTGGGATGAGATGGGAGACACAAGAGTGAGAAGAGAGGGAGAGACAGGGGAGTCACAGGGATGAAAAGAGATGAGAGACACTGGTGTGAGATGAGATTGGAGACGGGGTTGAAAAGAGAGGAGACAGGTGAGGTGAGATGGGAGACATAGGGGTGGGATGAGATGGGAGACACAGGGTGAGATAAGATGGGAGACACGGGGGTAAGAAAATATAGGAGACACGGGGCAAGATAAGAGACACAGGGAAGAGATGAGATGAGAGACACAGGGAAGAGATGAGATGAGAGACGCAGGGAAGAGATAAGATGAGACGCAGGGAAGAGATGAGATGGGAGACAGGGTGAAGATGAGATAAGAGACACAGGGAAGAGATGAGATGGGAGACAGGGAGAAGATATAAGATAAGAGACACGGAAGAGATTAGATAGGAGACACAGGGAAGATGAGAGACGCTGGGAAGAAATGAGATGAGAGACACAGGGAAGAGATGAGATGGGAGACAGGGGGAAGATATGAGATGGGACACACAGGGAAGAGATTAGATGAGAGACACAGGGAAGAGATTAGATGAGAGACGCAAGGAAGAGATTAGATGAGAGAAACAGGGAAGAGATGAGATGGGAGACACGGGGAAGAGATGAGATGAGACACAGGGAAAGATGAGATGGGAGACACAAGGAAGAGATGAGATGGGAGACACAGAAGCGAGATAGGAGGCACAGGGGTGAGAAGAGACGTGAAGCACTGAAACGAAAGCGATCGATCTGCCCCAACTTCAGGCCCCGACACGAACAGCTCCCAGTTTTTGATCACGCTGGCCCCCTGTCCGTGGATGGACGGTCGTCACGTGGTATTTGGCGAGCTAACATCCGGTTGGGACGTGCTGCAACGAGCCGAAGACCTGGGCACCCCGTCGGGAAGACCCACAAAACTGCTGGCTATTGCAGATTGCGGAGTGTCGTCATAGCAACGGGAAGACCCGTACAGAAGTTTCCCAATCTTTCCTACTTGTACTGTCGCTACTGTGAAAACAAATTAATATAAGCCTATACCGATATGTATCGAAAAATGATTATTAAGAAAATTAAATAAACAATCCATGCAAAACTACTAACAAGTAGATTGTGTAGAAAGTTAATAAAAGATTCTGATTAATAACTATAAAAAACGATTTTCTTGTCTTATATTCTTGTTACACTGAAACATATTAAACCAGCATATAAACAATTGTAACAAGGATTGTAGCACAAAATTGAGATACAATAACATTATAACAAGCAAAAAATGAACGACTAGTGTAGTTTAACCATTGTATTATTAGAACCAGGCAGTGGAATCTGGGTCGTTCATATATCGTCGAAAATCTCGCTCAAAATTAGCTTTGCAACCGGAGCCTGTAGGCTCGGCGGCAGAACTATTGTTGCTTTGCGGAATCTGCTTTTTCTGCTTTTTCGGAGCGGCCATGCCCAGACCGAGTCGGTCCCGCTTGACAACGGTTGCTATGGGCTGAGAACGGCCCTGGCCATGTCGACCCAGTCCGCTGCCGGGTGTCCAGCCCTGTTTAAGCATCATCCGATAAGCTGGACCAGAGGCTACGCACAATTTTCTGTCAGCTGCTGAACCGGAGGCTGGAGCGGCTGCCTCATCAGGCATCAGAGCCAGCTGATGAGCAATCGATGCTTGATGAGTTCGAATTGGATCCGAAAAGTTCGATTTACAAATCTGGCAATACAACAGTTTCCGTTTGGCTGGCAATGTCGGTTTCATCTGTCGAGTCGCGGGCGGAGTCGCCGCTACTACAATGAGGTCGTCATCGTCATCTGTGTCGCTTTCAAGTTCGTTAGCGTCCAGATCGATCCAAACTAGGGAATCTGCTGTTCTCCTAGCAGCTTCCTCACCATCATCAGCATTATTGGCAAGTTCATTGTCGCTTTCACTGTCACTAATAACAATGCAATCGTCTGAACCTTCGGGCACTGCAGTTGCTGCTGTTAAATCAATAATTTCTGCCTTCGGACGCACCGTGACAATTCTTTGCTGCGGCTCAAGTGTCGAAGGATCTACTTCGTCAGCTGAATCGGAATCAATTAAGCTGACAAATCCATGGCTGTTGCGTAAAGTCGATCGGCTTCGACTAGAGCGAGTCGATTTTGAAATCGAATTCATGAATTGTTTTTTAGTGTAAATTATTGTGAACAATCTTTCTGACAGACGCTTCGATACATTTATTTGCAAATCGATTTGACATCCATTAAGTGTCTCTTTAGATACCAGTCAGGTTAGAGAGGAGATTAAAGAGGAGTGGAGGGTAGAAGGAAGAGGATCTCTCCTCATTTTGACACTCTGAATACTCATTCATCCTTATCCTATCAAACCAATAGCTCCAATGGTCTTTCAAGTCTCATTCGAGTGGTATTACTAGATAGGCCTATGGGAAATAGATATTAGAAATATATATTACCATACCTGTATTCTTTAAAAACATCTCTGTATTTATAACTTCCAATAATCCAATAGCCATAACTATAGCTATAGTGGAACTATAAAAATTGATAACTGACAACTAATAAAATTAGAAGTATAAGCATATCCATAGTCTGTTTCATTATATACAAGCTACCAGAAATATCCAGCATAAGTCTAGAGAAATATTAGCTTTTGCATAAATGCCTGGCATAAAAACAACTACACATGTTTTTTTGGAGTGCCATTACAACAAGTCCCATGTAACTTAATTGTATTTGATAAAACATAGAATTTAAATTCTATAATTTGTGTTGCAATAATGCAACAACTTTTGGTTTTTAATGTTTTGATATGTCTTGTACTTATAAATTGTAACAGGGGTATTTTTTCTATTTAATGAAAGTTCACTAATGCCATCAAGCTATTATAGTGCTTTTTGTTCTCCCTCTTTAAAATCTTACTATTATTAGCTTACTAGTAGCATATTATATAAATTTGGTAGCATATATGTACTTTTGGCCTAAGTGGTCTTATGGCACTTGTACTTTATCTTATCCTATGTATTATGGCTTAAAACTATGTTTTATTCTCTCACTTCATTACTGGAGAGATCAGAGGGTTACATCTAACAGTGGTAGATTATTGCCCTAGGTCTAGAGGTCTTATCCTTGGGTGGATATTCTTGGGTGGTCTTGTTCTCTAAGAATGGAGAAAATTCTCTAGATAGTATTTTGCCATAGTTATGGCTATGGCTATGGGATCCTATGGCAAATATGGTAAAATAGGTGCCTACAACAACTACAGATATGCCTACAGTAGATAGCTGCTCTTACAGCTACAACTATGGAAATATGGTAGTTGCTATCATATTCTGTAGATTCCTGTAGCCATAGTTATTAATTTAAAAAAATATTAGAAACAGGTTAAGTAAAAAAAGATACTTTGGTAAACTATAAATTATATATAGACTTAGAAACTTAACTTATAGCTCATACCTAATCAAGTACAATACGAGTAAAATATTAGCAAACACTAACTTTTAATAATGTGAAAAAGTTTAGCAGTAATACTTTCAGTAGTGATTAAGTATTGTTACTCTTTGTAAAAATATGAAATATAATCTTACAAAGGCAATCAAGTGTTTTCTTTGTTTTCTATCTTAATTTGCAATTGTTTAACTACTAGGTTATCTTTCTGGTTCAAAATATTTTGTTTCCTAGACTTTGTGAAAATTATGGCTATGGCTACTATGGGAATATAGTAATATTGGAGTCTCTTTGGCTATGGAATATGGAGAATTGGAATAAGCCATAGTTTTGCTTATAGCTATAGATAGCTATGGTACATGGACCCTCCTTACAGTGGAACACTAAAATTCTCCCAACCTTGGGGCTACTCGTATTCCTATGTCACTATCTACTACTCAAAATAAGTAGGCTAACATGAGAGCAAATACTTAGCCTTAAAGCTGATTATCAGTTTTGTTTCCAATGTTAAATAATTTGGAGACCACTTAAATATTGCTAAGACTAAATCAAAACAGAAAAGACATACTTTATTTGGCTTTGTCTTATAGCTGGTTTCTATTTATAACAAAAATTTTTCATATTTTTTAAAACAAAATATCATATACAAGATAACTGTCCATGCTACCTCCCATAGTCCATTATACTTAGAATAGCCTAACCTACGCTTGGTATAAGTCTGGCAGTGGCACAGGCATAAATGATAAAATGAAATAATTAATTGATATTAATTAGTACCATTAAATAATGGTACTAGTGTAGCTTCATTTGCAACATTATTTTTCTTTTGAATTTAGCTAAACTAATTGCCTAATAGGCAGTGCTTATTCCCACGGTATTGTAGGAATAATTTCTGTCTTATTCCAATGGTACTGTGGGAATAATTTTCTGCTTATCCACATGGCACACTGACGAGATAGCTGCCCCATCTTCTACATATGCCGTGGAAATAATTTAGTTTAGTACTTACGGTTTAAGTGCAGTATAACAATATAACTTTGCTTGACAATTTGTTTAATTGAAGTAAAGATTAAATAACTTTTTTATGCAAAAAATGCTAGTCATGGTATTGATCCAGATCAACAGCATCTTAGTATCCTCAATTCAAATTCCCTTTTAAAAAGCTATAAACTATTCATATACAGCATATATATGTAGAAGATATGGCAGCTATCTTGTCAGTGTGCCATGCGGAAAAGCAGAAAATTATTCCCACGGTACCATTGGAAAAGGACAGAAATTATTTGGAAAATTAGGAGTTTGATCATTCAATACTTCATTTGGTGGCACTATCCAACCGAATTTTTGGTCGCAGTAATAAAATATGCTTATAAATATAAGAATACTTATTGCCTTAGAAAAAATAGTTTTAGTAATATGCAAGCGCTTAATGCTACTAATAGTAATAATAATAGTTTTTGTAAATAAATTTTGTCAATAATAATTTTGAGTTTAATCACTCAAGAATAGTATTCACATATTATTTGCTTTAATCTTCTAACGTTTAATAATAATATTCATGTAAAATTTGTATGTATTTTTAAACTGAAAACTAATTTTAGCCCTATTTGTTTTAATACTGCATATATCAAAATTAATATTGATCAAGTCTTAAAATAGTATAAATAGACGGGATCTGGCCAGAGAGCCACCAACTGGCTGATTGCCTGTTCCTAAATTAGTCTCAAGTCTCGCTACTTGTTGAGCCTTAAACTGTTACTTAGAAATCTTTTCAAGACTTAGTAAATTTTTTGATTCAAAGAGTGAAGTGGAAGTTAATCATATCACAGATACTACTGATACTCAGAATACCAAGGAGATTGAAGTGAAACAAAGTAGATCTCGGGAATACATATACAGTATTGAGAAGGCCGTGACCCTCTAATCTCGGGAATGCCTAAAGGACTGGACTAGACGATCAGATACTTAATTAACTACAAAAGGGTTACAAGGAAGATCATTCTGAGAAATACATTCCAGGCCAATAGTAGACCACTCGGCATATACTAAGAACGCTACCAATACATATACTAAGAACGCTACCAATAGAAGTAGATACTTAGACTAATCCTTAGACATATACCTAGACTTATCCTTAGACTTATACTAAGACTGATACTTAAAGACTTATACTCAGACCTATTCTAAGAAACATTTCTCAGATTATTCTAATATTGATAAAAATTTATTAATTGAATAATCTTGGTGGCAACTACCAACCTAAGAAGAACACTTGAGAGATTAGTAAATTAGCCCTGTGATAGCTTTTGGTGACAGTGTGAAATTATTATTAGAGACAGAAGTAACCCCTACGACAGTAAAAATGTTTTTTGCTATTCTTCCCACTCAGTAACTATCAGGCTGCAGGCCACCATCCCTTTGGGCCATAGATAACTCATAGGGTAGACTTCTTTGCCACATTAGCATTAATGATAGATCCAAATATTCAATTGAAATCCAAAAGGTCTCACTATTTTAGAAATCCAAGTATTTTGGATTCAGAAATTCTATTTTCTGAATTTCTGAATGTGCTTTTACATGATCTAGAGGCTTTTCATATTCCTGATTCCATTTTTAGAACTGGTTCAATACTTTTCATTTTGCCAATTCCGTTTTCAGAATCGGTTCCAGAACCTTACTTTGGTTCTAGAATTTGGTTTGACAAAATTTCTCAATTCGTTTACATATTTCTATGGAAACAATGAAAAATATTTAAAGTCAATTTAACTTCAAATATAACTTCAAAGGTAAAAAAATAAGTAACTTGGAAAAATTTTTTTAATGTTTAAAGTAATTTTTGACTAAAAATAAAATTTACTTGATGCTTTTCATTTTCTTAGCGAATCTGGTTCTGGAATTGGATTTTATTCCAATTCTGGAATAGACTTTGTGAAAAAGGCTACTAGTTATCTAGAGTGTGGTAATAATAATAGGTTATTATATTCCTTTGAACTATTGACTTGTAGTTACCAAAATTATATATAGTACAAAATAGAATCTTACTACAATACTTTTGTCATGATAATAACATCTTAACAGCAGTCAGTAGGCCCTAGTTTTAAATTTAAGGAAAGTCAGGAAAATGAAAGCAAAGGCGAACATTTGCATTTTATCTTTGATAATACAAAATTACGAAATTACAATTTATTAATCAATCTTCACGCGACATGTTTCGCCGAACAATTGGCATCTTCAGGCAAGGCAATAATATATTTTCAGAGAGATGGTAAATTATTTAAAGTCTAGTAGGCCAAAAAGATTATAAGTATGGGTAACTAAGTTAGATGGCCCTAGATAAGAGGCAAGCGCATGGGGTCAGAACACCCTTAGATGGACTTCACTGCTGAGATCAGTAACAAAACTTTAAACTTTCTCGATGTCTCTACTCTTGAGGCGTTGTACATTAAACAGCTAAAGCCCACCATGAACATCCAACTTGGTGGTAGAGGGGTGAGTGTCTATCTAAGGGTGTTCTGAACCATGTGCTTGCCTCTTATTTAGAATGTTTCTCTATGAACTATGAGTATATACAGTTTGATTTGTATTTTATATGGCTAACAAATAGCATACAGGCACAAAAGAGTGGTAAAGTATAAATACCCTGGGCTAGATTTCCTATGAATTAATTTCTCACATATATTTGCTCTTAGAGTTTTAAAAGGCACCAACAATTCATTCCATTGTTGTACCACTAACTTATTAGGCTTCTGTCATAGTATTAGCTTTTATATATTGTGATTTCTAGCATTTGTTAATCATATGCAATAGCATAGGTTGTCATCAGCCTAAAATGATTGTTTAAGAGCAATAAAAGTAAGTATAAATTGAAATTTTTAATTTCAGATCGAATTCATTAAAAAACATGCCTAAGAAATTTCAATTTAAGAAAAAATTGAGGTTCATTGACCAAGAAGGCGAATCACGCATATTCGACTGAGTTCTACTGCTGCTCAGGAATTGTCTAGGTAGGTAATATGTTTGTTTGGTTAAAATTGCTTATTAATATCATCCTTACGATGGCAAAGGAAGCTATGAAACTTCTAAAAGGTACAGTTGGCATGCGTCCGGCTTTCAGGCATGTCAATCAGCATAGTGTCATTGTTAGTGACACTACTATGACTGAGTCGGTCCCAAATATTGAAAGTATTGATCTCTTCTCTACTGACCATGCATTGGATCCATCAGATCCCAGCACTGCCAGCAGATATGATATCCATCGAGAAAAAGAGGAAGAAGCCTGGTCCAGCTTAGCAAGCCAACTTGAGACTAGATTGGCCTCTTATTACTCTTGTCTTTCTCTTGCATGTTGCGCATGCAGGGAAGTAGGAGAAACTTTTCGCTGCAAAGCCTGCCACTTGCTCAACGTATGCGAAATGTGCCTTACTTCTGCTCACTCACATAATCCACCACATGTCGTCTACAAATGGACCGTGAGTTCAAAAACAGTTATCATTGTTCCATGCCATAGACATGCATTAATGAAAATTTCTATTAGCATGCTGAATCAGCACTGCTGATAATGGGGCATTACTGCACATTGTCTATGGCCAAAGAACAATGAAATATTCACACGCTGACTGAGTGCAGGAAAGACCGTAGACATGAATGTGCGCACCCCTGATCTTTCAGTGACTCAGCTACCCCCTGAGACCCCGCGCTTGTTTCTAGGTCGTTGCCGCACTCAGTCAGCGTGTAATATTAACGCATTGTCTCAAAAAAATTTTCGATTTTAAGACGCGAAGTTCATTTATTTATTTATCTACTTACCTAGCCTCTTATTAACAAATCTCTAAACATCTCCATGTATATCTGTAAAATATGATAGTAAAGTTTTTTAACATAAAAGTGATGTTATGTGTCCTTTCAGGGCTCATTCTACGAGACAGTTAAAACTGTGGTTCACATTATCAGACGCAGTGTTTGTAGCTGCGAGACTGTCACTTCCAGGTCCGTTACAGCACTAAATAGAGGTGTGTTAAGTTTTAATCTACCATGTACTATTTGTATTCACTGTATTTGTCAAATTTTATCTGCTATTCTTAAATTACTTCAAGCATTCTCAAGAGAATTTTTTGATAATTAGGCCCTGTCTCATGTCTTAAATGTCTGCATAGTGAAACCAAATTAATAGAATTCATATTGAAACAATTAAATATGGTAGTCTTCGTGGATCTGCTGCCATCTGTTCTTTGAAGAATATTTCAATAGAAAAAGATGTTGGGTGTCTTATTAATATGAAATTGTAATGTAAAATTACTTTAAGTATATTCTCACTTTCAAACCAGGAGATGAGATTTTGTTTTCTGTCAAGGAGTGCACCTGTACCAATATTTTCGCCAACCTCTTATTGCATGGATTCTGGCCGACGCAGCCTTTTACTAATGTTACCAGAATCGTTGCTATCCATTTTAACCTGCTTCTGACACTGGACAGCATTTCATCACGTTGTTCCGTGTCACTGTCATCACTATGTGAAGCCTGGAGTAATAGCTAGAATTCTCTATGGCTACGTCCACCAATTCAGGTAGGCAGCACAGTAAAAAAATTTAAGCAAGAACAATTTTTTATTATATCTAATAATTATAGGTTTCCCAAATCATAGTATAATTTTTTTCTTAAACAATTAATCAGATAAGTTAGCTAACAACCTGCTCTCAGTAGGTATATAGGTACAATAAATTGTAGTTTTATGTGTGCCTGGCTTCTTTATTAACTATTTTTTACTTATTTTGCCAGTTGTAGTTTGAAATACTTTCGAAAACTTTGAAAGACTATTCTTAATCAGAAAATGTGATCTAACAATTGTCTATTTTAGGTCAACATATTCCGTGCATTAAACATATCCAGCAGCTTTCGAGCATTTTGATGGCTTTTGATGTATATTCGCTGGGGCCCTAAAGCAACATGCCCATCGTGCTTCATCATAAAGGTTTTATTATTTTATCTTACTCGTCAATTATATTTTCTGCATACTTATATTTTTATAATGAAAAATATAATAATTAATTTCATAATTATATTTAAACCAGTTACAAAACATACTGTTAAGGGTTGTGCCCTGCCCTTTCTATACAGGAGACACAAACGAACAGCAGCGGCTTAGGTGACGACGCTAATTATGCCGCTACATCTACTGAAGTTGAAGATGTCCTGCGCTGCTTCTCTGTCAGTAGAAATCCAACCATTCCTGTTTTTTAGATGCTGGATGCCTGCTTCGGTTTTAGACACCGAAGGCTTGCTAGAAAAGCTGTGCTTCCACCATCCACTGGCTATTTTGTCAATGTGGACTTTCAAATGTCAGAAGTCCCTAGCAAGTCCTATTGTCCCAATTGGACTGCTGGATGTTGTGGAAAAGACCTTACGACTGCATCTGACGAAAGTAAGCTTGACATTTTCGGCTTATTCTGTGGATCCTGCCGGCACTCTGCTGTTTCTTATCTTTCCGACCTCGTGACAAAAGGAGAAAGGTAGGATTGCAACACATACTTCTATAAAGACATGTCCATCTACTTTTATTTCTCCTTTCATTCTGGAAAACCTTTTTCTTACTAGAAAAGGTTCTTTTTAAATAATTTCATGTAAATTCTGTATATACTACTAATATAAAGTGCGCATTGGTTTTTCATTGTTTCTCAGGCTTGCCTACTCTAAAGCCATGGTTTCTAAGCTTCTGGACGATAATCTAGAAGACCAGAAGCTTGTTGTCTCTTATGACATCGGTTGCAAGCTTGCTGGTCACTTCAGTGATGCCAAAGTCAGCTTTGCCATTCTAGCTTTTCACTCATATGGCCACAAAGAGGCCTGCCAAACTAAGTTTGGCATTTGACACCAATCCGGAGTAGGCTTGACTGATGGCAAAAGCTGTGAATGGCTTTGGTCTATGTCACGGCGCTTTGGGCCACAGTTGAAGGAAATGACTCATGTCAACAGGCGCGAATTCCTTAACTATTGGGTGAGCTCCGTCAATCTAAACGTCATTAATACTATTAGTGAGTTGTCCGAAATTCTATGAAGTATAAGCATATACTTTGCAGCATTTTCCTAAACTATATCGTAATCTCTTTATAGGGACAAAGTTTTTAATTACTAAGGCTTTTCTTACCAGTTAGCCTCTTTCAGCTGCCTGCCTTCATTTAATGCATGAATTTGTTCGCGTATGTTCATTTTCATCATTTTTTTCATCATAACTTTTTAACTTCTTCCTAAATTTGTTTATAGGTGTCTGGCTTTTTCAACAAACCAAGGTAGAGGAGCAAAGCCTGAAGCGTTTTCAATTGAAGTTCAATCATTCTGCCAAAAGAATGGACTAGATGATATGTTGCATGTTTGCAATGGCCTAGTAGGGCTGTTCTACATTAAGAAAACTGAGTTACTACGTCAGCTATTGTAAACATTGGAGGGAATGGTGAGCAATGATTATGGATAAGCTACTTTAATTAAAAAGGCATTATTTAATATTTAATATATTATTTTTTAATATTTAATATTTAATATTTAATTGCGTCGTAAATGTTTAAATGCATTCGTTTTTGTTTTTGTCCCGTATCCAAAGAAAAATGTAAGCTGAAGCACTAAATATGTCCACACGCTGGATAATAATGGCTAGTGTAGGCATCTACTTTATTTACTTTACTTTCACCAGGTGATATTGAATCCTTTGTCGGCAATTGTCGCGTTTGGGAGCAGGAGCTGCTGCATTCCGCTGATAATGACACTTGTGGACTAACGAGGAGAATGCCTAAAGAAGCTGTTCTCAGTAAGCTGCAGCAGCTAGCATGTGAACGTGCGTTTCTATTCGACAAGCAGCTACTGCAGCTGGCCAAAAGCTCAACAAAGTGCTAAACAGGTCTCTTAACAAACTTACTGCGAAGGGCGAGAAGCTAGTCAAAGAGCACAATGCAAATTGCTATCCTACTGGAATGATCAGATTGACCAACATTTGGAACACCTGCACTGACGCTACTTCTGCAGTGCCTGATCACGCACTGAAGCGACAAGTGGTCAAGCTATTAAAGCTTTATCAACGAATCAACGAAGAGGCTAGCCTGGTGGAGAAGAGCAGAGGAGAGTAGGGAAGAACGGGGAAGAGGGCGGAAGAGCGGAGGAGAGTGGGGAAGAGCGGAGGAGAGTGGAGAAGAGCGGAGGAGAGTGGAGAAGAGCGGAGGAGAGTGGGGAAGAGCGGGGAAGAGGGGGAAGAGTGGAGGAGAGTGGGGAAGAGCGAAGGAGAGGGGAAGAGCAGGGAAGAGGGGGGAGAGCGGAGGAGAGTGGAGAAGAGCGGAGTAGAGTGGGGAAGATCAGAGGAGAGTGGGGAAGAGCAGGGAAGAGCTGCAGAGAGCGGAGAAGAGCTGCAGAGAACAAAGAAGAGAGGATAAGCAGAGGAGAGCAGAAAGAGGGGGAGAGTGGGGAGCGATATAGAGTAGAGAGAGGGAGAGGGTGAGTGGGGGATGGGGGTAGAGTGAGTGGGAGGGAGAGGTGGATGGGGAGAGGTGGTGGCAAGGGGGTAGAGTAGGGGAGAGCGGGAGGCGGGGGAAAAGAGGGAGCAGTGTAGAGTAGGGAGAGGGGAAGGAAGGGGAGAGGGGAAGAGGGGAGAGGGGAAGAGGGGGAGAGGAGGAAGAGGGGAGAGGGGGAAAGGGGGACTAGTGGAGAGCAGGGGTAGAGTGGGGAGCAAGGGGAGAGGGGTAGAGTAGGGAGAGGGGCAGAGGGGTAGTAGGAGAGAGGGGGGACTGGTAGAAAGGGGGAGAGTGGGAGTGAGCAGGGATATAGTAGGGGAAAAGGGGGAGAGCAAGGGGAGAGCAGGGGAAAGCTGAAAGAGAGGGTGAGTAGGGGAGCAGTGAAGAGTAGCAAGAGGGGGGAAGAGGGGAGAGAGGGTCTGGAAGAGAATGGAGGAGAGTAAGGGGATAGCAGGGGAGAGTGGGAAGAGGGTAGAGCTATCACGAGATCTCGACGAGACAAGATTCGAGACAAGATCTCGACATTTTTTCTCGTCTCGAGAAATCTCGAAATTTTGTCAAGAAATTCGAGACAAGATTCAAGAATTTTTCTGATACCTTTTTTCAAAAGCCTTTAAGTGATAAGATATAAAAAGGGAGCAAATTTTCATATAAATACAACTGTTTGTTGTAACACGCTTGATAGGGAAATTTTCAAATGGTAAAATCTAGCCAATGTCAAGCAGTTATTTAAAAAACGTTGTTATATACAAATTTGCATTGCATATGCGCTCTTTTAGTTATCATTTCAGTTCTGCAGCAAGGTGTATCATAGCAGACTTGAAGACAATCTACACAGGTCTTTTGACAAATTAGTAATAGACATAGTAGGGCCAAGGGCCTATATGCTACAAGCATAAATTCTTATAAATAAATAGCAAAGAATTTAAACTAGAATTAAGAAAGTATTCTGGAAAATCTAAAAAATATATTTTAGAATTGTATCTTATCAAGAAATTTAAGACAAGATAAGGCAAGATAAGAGCAAGACAAGATGCAATTCTGAAATATATTTTTTAGATTTACTTTGTCTTGTCTCGTCTTGAAATTCTCGACTTATAAGCCTTTCTCGTCTCGAATCTCGTCTCGAATAAAATCTCTAATTTTGACAGCTCTAGAAGAGGGAGAGGGTAGGAGAGTAGTGAAGAGTAGGTTTAAGGGGGAGGAGAAAGGCAGACTGGATAATAGAAGAAAGAGTAAGGGAACAGTGTAGAATAAGGATGGGGAAGAGGGGGAATTAGAGCCTAGGGGAGAGAGGGAGAATAGGTGAGTAGGGTAGAGTAGAGGGAGAGATGAAAACTGAGGGAGAGGGGAAGAATGGATAAGCAATGTAGAGAAAGAAAAGGGAGAAGTGAGGGAAGGGGGGACTAGGGGAGAGAAGAGAATGGGCAAGCAATATAGTGTAGGGAGAGAAGAGAGAAAAAGAGACTTGGAGAGAGGGGGAAGAATGGGGAAGCAAGGGTAGAATAGGGGAGAGATAGAGAGCATTGGAGAGCAAAGGAAAGTGATTGAGATAAAGTGTGGAAAAGAGGGCAGGAGAAAGTAGACAAGAGTGGTCAGAGCAAAGGAAAGGTAGAAAAGCCAGGGAGAATAGGCCCCTAAAGAAAGAGAGGATAATAAAGGAGAGGGAGTATAGTATAGGGGTAAGGAGATATAGGGGAGAGGAATATAGGGGTAAGAAGAAAAGTGGGGAGAATTAATTCTTTAAATTTATTTTTTTAACTGCATATAATATAATTAATTATAGTGGCAATCCTACACTTCCGTTTGGTAAATTATTTTGACATTGAATTTTGAACAGGCGTGGTAAATAACAATGTAACCAAACAAAACTAAAACAGTGGAACATGGTAGCAGTCTGTTAGAGCGCATAGTCACTTAGAGTGTCTGCAGGTCATTAAGGTGTCTACAATGGATAGTAATGTCCAATCCAGTACAGGATAGCCCCAAATGGACATTGGGGATACAGACGACGCCAGAGAAATTCCTCAATGTGTGCATCGAAGAGAGCGTCGCTTATGCCATGCATGTTGCAGATCTTGCGCTTCGCGTGGGCCCATGTGCCCTCCATGGTGTTGGTGTGGACATGTCTCCATGGCAATGAAGACTGGAAGATATGAGAAATTGAAGCTCAATAAAACAAGCAGCTCACAAGCAACAGCTCCCTTAAACTGACACCCCTTTAAACTCTGTTCGCTCAAACTTTTGGCCATAGACACATTGCCAATCGACGTCATTTGACTCGGTGGTACGCATTCAAATGTGAAAATAATTTACCGAACGGAAGTGTAGGATTGCCATTATAGTCATATAGAAAGCTTAGCTCTGACTTGCTAACCTAGATTTATATAATTTAAAGTTGCTATATAAGACAAGGAGAGAAAGGCAAATAAAGATACAAAAAATTCATAGTAGGCTAAATTACTTGAAGTATAAAAAACTGAAATAGTATGGCAGGACTATTACTTCCATCTAGGCCAATGATAGAGATAGGTCTATAGGATAGGGCCTGTATATATACTAATGTAGGCCTTGTAGGCCAAATTAAAGTAATTTGCCATGTATTTTAAGCTATTAACTATCTACCTAATTGTGACCTTACTAAACCACAGAATTCACATTGGCTATATATTAGTTCATATAATCATATGTGAATTATATTAGAATATAATTCACATACCACATGCTACAGCATGGCATGTGCTAAGCAGTTCCAAAATACCATAAGCTAGGGGCCTACCTACCATAAGCGAGTGGTCAGATATAATAATATATCAGTGCTTTACAAGGCCTACATGTTCGGTATAGCCTTAGAAGCATTCGTTTTGCATGGTTTTCGCTATGGTCTGGCACCCGTGTCAGCAGTTTATACGCGAATTCAGCACAATTTTAGGTACGATAAACATGCATATCCTGCATGCTGGTTGCCTTTACTGCATGCTGGATACTCGTACATATTGCCTGCACAATGACAAACAAACTAGTACCGTCAAAATTCAATATTGTAGCCTAATCACAACTGAATAGTATTGCTTTCTATTCGTTTATAAAAAAAACGGGAGTTACATACATTTCACTGTACAGAGTTAGTTATTCCTAAAGCAACTTTCGATACATCATCAATTTTGAATATGCTTAATTTTGAGTACAAGTGCCAGCAGCAGGCTTGTTTAAGCTGACTGCGACTGCGATCCCTAAAATACAGATATGGATATTAGATATGACTTAGGGGCCTAGCCTAGATAGATGGATTGTCAGAATATCATTAAAATATATCATATCATCATCGTTAGGCCTACTACCTGGTTCTGCCACAGTGCCACACTGACTAGACTAGACTAGACCTATTCTATTGGTTTCATTTCAGATTGGGATCTAGAAAATTTGGAATGGGGTGATTGCAGATTACTAAGGTACTTTGATTTTTTATTTGATAGGCCTAATTTACAACCTATTTAACAATTGGCATAGGGGCCTAGGCCTAGAAAAATTAAAATCAAACTTGATGGGGTTGGGAAGCACATTGATCATTAAATATAGGCCTACCAAATAAATCAAGTTTTAATGCATGGAGCATGGGGATAATAATAAGCTTTTAATATCAAAGCATTTTATTTTTTAAAACCAAACAAAAATTAAATGGTTAATTTCTAGCATAAAAAAGTCCATTAGGCCAGGCCTACATTTATAAAATAAGAATGTTTTGACTATATTCTCATTTTTGTTATTTAAATTTTGTTTTTGCCCCAAAATTATTGTGGCCATAATCATAGATATTTTGTATCTAGACTTTTCTTTCCTGCAAACATTTATTTTATCAAAGTCTAGGCCTAGTATAGCTAGGCCTATACAAGGTTATATTATTATTTAATTATGATATATCTATATATTTATATAGCATTAGGTAAGATTATGTTATTTAACCATTTTCATATTATAGTTCTAAAAAATTATAAAATTTAATGGTTACTTATAATATAAATCTATGTTTATATGCTAGTTTTGTTAATTAATATTTGTTGCCTTGGATTGGTAATTAAAATTGTTTAAATAATCTATGACCAAATTGGCTTAGGGATAAAATAGTCTATAGGTTTTAGACTATTTTAGGTTTTAGTTTTAAATGCAAAATTTCCATAGCTAACATAGCTTAAGGGAATAATGACTAGTTATTTTTTAATAGGTTTGCTAATTTGCTTTGTTTTTTACCCAAGAAACAATTTTTTTAGATGCAGAATTATATACCTTTTATACCCTCCCTATATTCTCCCTGTACCTTCCATACTCTTCATATATCCATCTTTATCTCTCTACATCCTCCATACCCCTTCCCTATACCCTAATGCTCTCTATATACCCTCTGTACACTCTATACCTTCCTATACTCTGTATACTCTCCCTATATCTCTCTATACCCTCCATACTCTATACTCTCCCTATACCCATTTATACCCTCCCTATATACCCTCCTTGTACCTCCATACCCTCGCTATACCCTCCATACCCTTCCTATACCCTCCATACCCTTCCTATACCTTCCATACCCTTCCTATACCCTCTATACCCTTATACCCTCCCTCAATATGTCCTCCATGCCCTGCCTATATCTCTCCATACCCTCCATATCCTTCCTATACCCATCCATATCTCTCTATACTCTTCCTATATCCATCAATACCTCTTTACACCCTCCATACCTCCTTATATCCCTTATGCCCTCCCTATACCCTCCATACCATTCCTATACCCATTTATACCCTTTCTATACCCTCCATACCCTCCCTGTACCCCTTATGCCCTCCATATACTCTTCATGCCCTCCCTTTACCTTCCATATCGTCCTTGTACCCCTTATGCCCTCCATACACTTCCTATATCCATCCATACCTCTCTACACCCTTGCATACCTTCTCTATACCCTCCTTATACCCTCAATACTCTCCCTATACCCTCTATACCCTCCCTATACTCTCCATACCCTCCATATTTTTTCTATACCCATACATGGCCTCCTTGTACTCTCTATGCCTTCCATATACCCTCAATACTCTCCCTATACCCTCCATACCCTTCTATACCCATTCATACCCTCCATATACCCTCCATACCATCCCTATACCCTCCATACCATTCCTATACCCTCCATACCATTCCTATACCCTCCATATCATCCCTATACCCTTCATACCATCCCTTTACCCTCCTTATAACCTCTCGATACCCTCCATACCCTCCATACTTTTTCTATACCCACCCATGGCCTCCCTGTACCCTCTATGCCCTCCATATACCCTCCATACTCTCCCTATACTCTCCATACCCTTCTATACCCATTCATACCCTCCATATACCCTCCATACCATCCCTATACCCTCCATACCATTCCTATACCCTCCATACAATCCCTATACCCTCCATACCATTCCTATACCCTCCATACCATCCCTATACCCTCCAAACCATCCCTATACTCTCCTTATAACCTCTCCATACCCTCCATACCCTCCATACTTTTTCTATACCCACCCATGGCCTCCCTGTACCCTCTATGCCCTCCATATACCCTCCATACTCTCCCTATACTCTCCATACCCTTCTATACCCATTCATACCCTCCATATACCCTCCATACCATCCTGCTTTTCCTTTACTTCTCCTTCCCGCGTTATACTTTTCACTATCCAGCCTCTACTATCCCCTCTTTCCACCTCCAGCGCCTCCCCCTCTCTAGCCCCTACCCTCTCTTCCTTTACTTTCCAGCCCCCATCCTCTACTCCCCTCCAGCGCCCACCCTCTTCTCCACTCCAGCGCCCTCCCTCTCCTCCACTCCAGCGCCCTCCCTCTCCTTCACTCCAGCGCCCACCCTCTCCTCCACTCCAGCGCCCTCTCTCTCCTCCACTCCAGCGCCCTCCCTCTCCTCCACTCCAGCGCCCTCCCTCTCCTCCACTACAGCTCCCTCCCTCTCCTCCACTCCAGCGCCCTCCCTCTCCTCCACTCCAGCGCCCTCCCTCTCCTCCACCACAGCTCCCTCCCTCTCCTCCACTCCAGCGCCCTCTCTCTCCTCCACTCCAGCGCCCTCCCTCTCCTCCACTCCAGCGCCCTCCCTCTCCTCCACTCCAGCGCCCACCCTCTACTCTCCTTGGTTATGCCTTCGTTACGCTCTTCCCTCCTCTCTGTTTTACTTACTGTGTCATGCATAACCCGTCTGCTACAGTGTTTTTAAATAGCCTTTTATACCCTCCTCTTTCCCTTACCCCTCCTCCCCCGGCGGCTCCCCTTCTCGTAACTCTGCTAATAAAATCGTAATTCTTCTTCTCTTCAGAATAATTTGCCCAGCTGCGAACTGTGATGGTGCATACCGGGTACTCGCAATTTAAAAAGCGTATGCTTCTTACTGATTTACTGATTTAATTCCGACGCAACCAAGCAAATCGTTTACTTTCAAGTCCGTGCATTTTCGTTCGGCGTTAATGCCGTGTGGCGTTGGTGTAATACTATCGCGAAATTCAATTTCCAATGTCATTATCTAACTATTGTCGCTTTTCTGTATTACAACTATATACTATACTTCTGCATTTATTGACGTAACATTGTGCCAATAATGTCACATTGTGTGGCCCCAATATGAATCTGTATGCAACTTATAGCGCAATGATCATTTTAATCGCTTGAAATACATTGTAATGTAATACATGTACTGTATCGCTTTTGGCAATCGAAACGAGACTTTAGCCAGACTCCTCACTGATCCAAATGCTCCTCAAGCAAAGGTACGAGTATATGGAAAGCAGACTGAGCTCCGCAGACTTGGTATATTTGATCTTCGGATCGCGGATAGAACCAAGGAAATCTTGGTACGTAAATAAAATTGGAGTCACTTTTCCTACTTCCACTTTCCCTGCTCTTTCCCTGACCGCAGTCTGTGCCCCAGGCTTAAGTTAGACCAACGCAAAATACTAACCTGAATAGGAAGCAAGCAACTCACTTCCCACTCTAGTCTTTTTCTGCCACTGTTGTCTTGCAATACTCGCAAAGATCTCGTATGGCGTCCTATTTGAATTGGCGCAAGTCTCGTTTACATAGTCGAAAGCAATACTGGTGCCAATTATTTGTGTCGATCAAGTTTCCTAGAGAATGATTTGTTGATAACTGTATATTCGCTGTCTTAGAGCTGCACGCTGTGTTTAACCATTACTTTGTCGTAGAGGAGCTGATGAAGGGAGGCGTTGGGGCGGACCTTTTGGAGGGGCGGAGCTGATGGGGGCGGTAGCGGCGGAGCTTTTGAAGAGGCGGAGCTGATGGGGGCGGTAGGGCGGAGCTGATGGGAGTCGGTAGGGGTGGAGCTGATGGGGGGCGGTAGGGGCGGAGCTGATGGGGGGCGGTAGGGGTGGAGCTGATGGGAGTCGGTAGGGTCGGAGCTGATGGGGGGCGGTAGGGGTGGAGCTGATGGGAGTCGGTAGGGTCGGAGCTGATGGGGGGCGGTAGGGGCGGAGCTGATGGGGGGCGGTAGGGGTGGAGCTGATGGGAGTCGGTAGGGTCGGAGCTGATGGGGGGCGGTAGGGGTGGAGCTGATGGGAGTCGGTAGGGTCGGAGCTGATGGGGGGCGGTAGGGGCGGAGCTGATGGGGGGCGGTAGGGGTGGAGCTGATGGGAGTCGGTAGGGTCGAAGCTGATGGGGGGCGGTAGGGTCGGAGCTGATGGGGGCGGTAGGGGCGGAGCTGATGGGGGGCGGTAGGGGCGGAGCTGATGGGGGCGGTAGGGGCGGAGCTGATGGGGGGCGGTGGTAAGGGCGGACCTGTAATTGGAGGGGGCGGACCTGTTGGAGGGGGGCGATAGGGGTGGAGCTGATGAAGGGGGACGGTAGGGGCGGAGCTGTTGGAGGGGGTGGTAGGGGCGGAGCTGATGGAGGGGGGTCGAAGGGGCGGAGTTGATGGAGGATGGTTTTTCTATTTATTCGACCGATTGAAGTATACCAACGTGTACGTGTATTCGAGCTACGCTGGTAGTGTAGTTGTTTGTCTAGTATAGTTTATACATGTGTATACTGTATGTACATGTAGTCTCACAATCTCATCAAAAGCTAGACATTTTATTTCTTTGGTTAGTAATCGTGGGGATATTAGATCCACATGCAGCTATATCGTCATTCAGTCAAGTTATGAACCCAGTCCCGCTCGACCCAGTTGCACAGATTCTCAATCGGATTGCCAGTCCATGGTGCGGATGTTGTTCTCAGCAAGCCATGTCTTCACAGCCTTGGAGTTGTGCTTCGGATCGTTGTCCTGCTTAAACTGGCAGCTGTTCTCTGCACTCAGTGCATGGCAGCGCATCTACAGCCTCTGTCCATGATGCCCTCAATGCGAGTTATTGGCCCAGGTCCATCTCTGGAGAATGCAGCCCACACCATGACATTGCCATCTCCATGCTTCAAGGAACCAACGGGGCACCTGGAATCGAATTCCTCACCAGCTCGGTGGCGCACATACCGGCGACCATCAGAACCAGTGCGGGAAAATTTGCTCTCATCACTCCAGATGACCTTGGCCCCAGTCTTGGGGTGTAGAGCTTGCATGTTGCTTCGCCCAGTTCAAGCGCCGCTTCCGGTTTTTGTCGGAGATAAATGGCTTCTTCCTAGCAATGCGGCCATGCAGTCCGGCAGCTACCAGACGGCGGCAGACAGTCATGGGGTGCAGCTGGACACCACTGGACACCTGAAGTTCACGGCTGATGTCCACTGCGGTATAGCCGACGGTTGGACTCGGGCATTCGCACAATTCGTCGATCCAGTCGGTGGTCAGTTTTCGGTGCCCTGCCAGGTCTTGAGGCACAGCCAGTGCTGCTGTGGCGCCTGAGTGCTTGCTGGACGCACGTTTTCTGCGTACGTGACTTTGGCACGCTGGGAAACTCCTTGGTCGAACAGGGCCCTGATTTCCCTACACGATTCAGGCGATAGAGCTTTGCCTTTCCCATTCTAGGAGAGTTCGAGATCATTTTTGCTTGGAGTTGTATTGAATTTGATGTTTTGGACTTGGACTTGGATGTTTTGGACTTTGGAATCAGCAGGGCCACTGTTGTAGCACCTTTTAGCCCAATTAATTAAGTGATCTTATTACTGTGTGACTTATCAAATTCGATTGTGAGATAAGGACTTCAATTAAACAGACTCAATTGTGAGTAATTACACAACACATAACTATAATTTGACTGATTGATACCACGGTTATCTATAACTGATTAGATTAAATGCTTCCACAATCTGTGAAGGTTATGAAACTAAAAGTTCGAATTTGTGTTAGGTGGTCTTAATTCATTGTGCGCCACTTTATGTATAATGTTGCTGAGTACTTTCAAGGCTCAATCCAATTACATGTACCATGTCGGAGTGGCCGTCTAAATATGCCTAAAACACACTAAAAATAAAGCCTGAGAATTTGCATTTACATTGAGATAAGTAGTAGACCTTGGAACTGGTTAACAGGCCTCAAAACGAGGCAAGTGTTTTAAATTGAAACTAAACTGATACTGAAATTGAGCATGAAAAAGAAGTACGCTCAAAATCATTCAAAAACGACGTTCATTTGCTCTCACCGTTAATGCATGGAGAGCCGAAATGCCATGGAGAGTGGCGTTAATTTTAATTCCTGACTACTGGCGGCAGCCCCATCATTTTCTCTATAATGCAGCTGCTATCTCACGGGAGCTGCAAACACAGCTTTTAAATTGGGCTGAGTAGCTGATTGGGCCGCCTTGTTTCCACGGCGCCTCCGGTGTGCAGGGAATACATGTAGCTGGTCATTCGGGCATGGATCCTTGTCCAGATGTATGAGGGCACTACGAAAGTTCTGAGCCATTCGATGGCATTGGATACATGTACGAGTGTCCCTTGACGTGTGCGACAATCGCCCCTGGCCGCAAAACTGTACATGTATGTAAAAACATACTCAGCAACAGTCAAAAGTTCCACCCTCCAAGCGAGATGAATTTTTCACTTATTGCGATCATCGCTATCTGTCGACGTGTTAACACATTTAGTGCCAAACGTGTGCAGTTACGTGCACTTATACATGTACTTCTGGAAATTTGGTAATGAAGTAGTACATTTAGTAGTGTATGAGGCTCGCCAGCGCAAGAACTCCCTGCAAAAGTCCTCTCAGTCCCTGCATGGCCAATGCGATCTTAGTCCCAGCAGTGTCCCTTCTATTCGACTATGACTTCGAGATAGACAGCTAAAAGACACTAGATGGCAGGTAAGTGCAGTGCCCTTCTAGTCGGAAGTCCGATTTCGATAGCTCTGGTTTGGTGAGCCGGGGCGCACGGACTGGTGGCAGCGGGTTAGTTAGCCTGCCGGTTAGCTAAGGGCCTGTCAACTTAAGCTTATAAAGCGGAGCCCGAGTAACCTATGTACACAAATGATAAGTCATTCTGCTCACAGTGACACTAGGAAGCTGGGTTTGCAAAAAAGCGACAAACATATTGGACTTGGGAGAACAAACAAGGGGATAATTAGGGACTAAGATGTCAACTTAAGCTCATAAAGCACCCTTATTTTCCCCTTGCTTGTTCTCCCAAGTCCAATTTTGTCGCTTTTCCTCGGGCTCCGCTTTAAGAGCTTAAGTTGATAGGCCCTTTCTTCTACCTTTCAAATTCTCCCTGCTTGTCTCTCGCTGTCTTCTCTTAGCTATAGGACCTTGCTGCTCGCCCACAATCTTGCTACCACGGGGCTGACCATCTGACAGGAGTGAGAAGCCAGAGTTCTAAAGTGATTCATTTCTGAGTTCTGAGGCCCAGAGCTACAGGCTTAAAAAGGCCAAACCCATCAGAATGTTGCGGAGCTGCGTCATGCCATTGAAAACGCTTGGCAGCAGCTTTCCCAGGACTTTCTGCGCCGCCTCATCCTGGGGATGCCCCGCAGAGTCGCCGCACTTCAGCGTGCGAGGGATCGTTCTTAAGCATTTGTGATTCTAACTGCATATTGCAAAAAAATAACTGTGTTGATTTTTCTCGAATGACGTTTATTATTGATTCACTCGCGGCGACTTATTTGCGTAACTCGAGGGTTGAATTGTGAGTGAGAAGTCCTCCCTCCCACAAGTCCGCCTCTACCGGCCTCCCCCTCCATAAGCTCCGTCCCTATAAGCTTCGACTGTCTCTGCACTGTCTCTCAATCTTGCGAGTGACGCAACTTATAGCTATACGCCACAAGACGACTTGGGTTGAGGAATGAAGTGGGGGAAGGGGATCGCGGTGTGCGAGAGTTGGACGGATTAAAGCTACGCCTCAGTTTTCTCGGATCTTTTATTTCAGAATAGTCCAAGCTAGAAGCTAGCTCACTGGCGCATAGAGTGGCGGCTTTTTTCAATGTTGCTTTGTCAGTGTGGATTCTCAACTTGACTGACAAGATACGAGTATTTTGTATGACTGGGTTCATAACTTGACTGAATGACGATATAGCTGCATGTGGATCTAATATCCACACGATTACTAACCAAAGAAATAAAATGTCTAGCTTTTGATGAGATTGTGAGACTACATGTACATACAGTATACACATGTATAAACTATACTAGACAAACAACTACACTACCAGCGTAGCTCGAATACACGTACACGTTGGTATACTTCAATCGGTCGAATAAATAGAAAAACCATCCTCCATCAACTCCGCCCCTTCGACCCCCCTCCATCAGCTCCGCCCCTACCACCCCCCTCCAACAGCTCCGCCCCTACCGTCCCCCCTTCATCAGCTCCTCTACGACAAAGTAATGGTTAAACACAGCGTGCAGCTCTAAGACAGCGAATATACAGTTATCAACAAATCATTCTCTAGGAAACTTGATCGACACAAATAATTGGCACCAGTATTGCTTTCGACTATGTAAACGAGACTTGCGCCAATTCAAATAGGACGCCATACGAGATCTTTGCGAGTATTGCAAGACAACAGTGGCAGAAAAAGACTAGAGTGGGAAGTGAGTTGCTTGCTTCCTATTCAGGTTAGTATTTTGCGTTGGTCTAACTTAAGCCTGGGGCACAGACTGCGGTCAGGGAAAGAGCAGGGAAAGTGGAAGTAGGAAAAGTGACTCCAATTTTATTTACGTACCAAGATTTCCTTGGTTCTATCCGCGATCCGAAGATCAAATATACCAAGTCTGCGGAGCTCAGTCTGCTTTCCATATACTCGTACCTTTGCTTGAGGAGCATTTGGATCAGTGAGGAGTCTGGCTAAAGTCTCGTTTCGATTGCCAAAAGCGATACAGTACATGTATTACATTACAATGTATTTCAAGCGATTAAAATGATCATTGCGCTATAAGTTGCATACAGATTCATATTGGGGCCACACAATGTGACATTATTGGCACAATGTTACGTCAATAAATGCAGAAGTATAGTATATAGTTGTAATACAGAAAAGCGACAATAGTTAGATAATGACATTGGAAATTGAATTTCGCGATAGTATTACACCAACGCCACACGGCATTAACGCCGAACGAAAATGCACGGACTTGAAAGTAAACGATTTGCTTGGTTGCGTCGGAATTAAATCAGTAAATCAGTAAGAAGCATACGCTTTTTAAATTGCGAGTACCCGGTATGCACCATCACAGTTCGCAGCTGGGCAAATTATTCTGAAGAGAAGAAGAATTACGATTTTATTAGCAGAGTTACGAGAAGGGGAGCCGCCGGGGGAGGAGGGGTAAGGGAAAGAGGAGGGTATAAAAGGCTATTTAAAAACACTGTAGCAGACGGGTTATGCATGACACAGTAAGTAAAACAGAGAGGAGGGAAGAGCGTAACGAAGGCATAACCAAGGAGAGTAGAGGGTGGGCGCTGGAGTGGAGGAGAGGGAGGGCGCTGGAGTGGAGGAGAGGGAGGGCGCTGGAGTGGAGGAGAGAGAGGGCGCTGGAGTGGAGGAGAGGGAGGGAGCTGTGGTGGAGGAGAGGGAGGGCGCTGGAGTGGAGGAGAGGGAGGGCGCTGGAGTGGAGGAGAGGGAGGGAGCTGTAGTGGAGGAGAGGGAGGGCGCTGGAGTGGAGGAGAGGGAGGGCGCTGGAGTGGAGGAGAGAGAGGGCGCTGGAGTGGAGGAGAGGGTGGGCGCTGGAGTGAAGGAGAGGGAGGGCGCTGGAGTGGAGGAGAGGGAGGGCGCTGGAGTGGAGAAGAGGGTGGGCGCTGGAGGGGAGTAGAGGATGGGGGCTGGAAAGTAAAGGAAGAGAGGGTAGGGGCTAGAGAGGGGAGGCGCTGGAGGTGGAAAGAGGGGATAGTAGAGGCTGGATAGTGAAAAGTATAACGCGGGAAGGAGAAGTAAAGGAAAAGCAGGATGGTATGGAGGGTATATGGAGGGTATGAATGGGTATAGAAGGGTATGGAGAGTATAGGGAGAGTATGGAGGGTATATGGAGGGCATAGAGGGTACAGGGAGGCCATGGGTGGGTATAGAAAAAGTATGGAGGGTATGGAGGGTATGGAGAGGTTATAAGGAGAGTATAGGGATGGTTTGGAGGGTATAGGGATGGTATGGAGGGTATAGGAATGGTATGGAGGGTATAGGGATTGTATGGAGGGTATAGGAATGGTATGGAGGGTATAGGGATGGTATGGAGGGTATATGGAGGGTATGAATGGGTATAGAAGGGTATGGAGAGTATAGGGAGAGTATGGAGGGTATATGGAGGGCATAGAGGGTACAGGGAGGCCATGGGTGGGTATAGAAAAAGTATGGAGGGTATGGAGGGTATCGAGAGGTTATAAGGAGGGTAAAGGGATGGTATGAAGGGTATAGGGATGATATGGAGGGTATAGGAATGGTATGGAGGGTATAGGAATGGTATGGAGGGTATAGGGATGGTATGGAGGGTATATGGAGGGTATGAATGGGTATAGAAGGGTATGGAGGGTATAGGGAGAGTATTGAGGGTATATGGAAGGCATAGAGAGTACAAGGAGGCCATGTATGGGTATAGAAAAAATATGGAGGGTATGGAGAGTATAGGGAGGGTATAGAGGGTATAGGGAGAGTATTGAGGGTATAAGGAGGGTATAGAGAAGGTATGCAAGGGTGTAGAGAGGTATGGATGGATATAGGAAGTGTATGGAGGGCATAAGGGGTACAAGGACGATATGGAAGGTAAAGGGAGGGCATGAAGAGTATATGGAGGGCATAAGGGGTACAGGGAGGGTATGGAGGGTATAGAAAGGGTATAAATGGGTATAGGAATGGTATGGAGGGTATAGGGAGGGCATAAGGGATATAAGGACGTATGGAGGGTGTAAAGAGGTATTGATGGATATAGGAAGAGTATAGAGAGATATGGATGGGTATAGGAAGGATATGGAGGGTATGGAGAGATATAGGCAGGGCATGGAGGACATATTGAGGGAGGGTATAAGGGTATAGAGGGTATAGGAAGGGTATGGAAGGTATAGGAAGGGTATGGAGGGTATAGGAAGGGTATGGAGGGTATAGCGAGGGTATGGAGGTACAAGGAGGGTATATAGGGAGGGTATAAATGGGTATAGGGAGAGTATAGAGTATGGAGGGTATAGAGAGATATAGGGAGAGTATACAGAGTATAGGAAGGTATAGAGTGTACAGAGGGTATATAGAGAGCATTAGGGTATAGGGAAGGGGTATGGAGGATGTAGAGAGACAGGGTGACCGCGCTCCAGTAACTTTTTTCTTCCCTGACTAAACTAAATTTTCCCTGACACACTAAAAGTAATAGAAGAAGCTCAGTGATAGTTGTGCACAATAATTTTATTGCAACAAACTGTTGCGCATTAAAAAGTCAGCAATGTTGAGATTAATTTAATTTGAATTGAAGTTGAAACAGCGCATGTATTGGCAATAATTTGTTTGAATTAATAATGAAAAATTAATGCACCGGAAACTGACCACAAAAAACGTAGTGTTTGATAAAAAATTGCATGAAAAATATCAAGTACTAACTTTTATTGTATGTGGCGCACAGTAAAACAAAGTTAAGAGATGTAGCACTGTAGTTAAAATTGAGTTCAATGAGGAATCGTACCTTCAAGTGCTACAATCTCTTTCTCTACCTTCTCCACTTCTTCCTTTTTCTGTTGTGCAGCACGACGCAGTGCATTTGACTTCACGAGTAGGCTCATGTTTGAATCCGTCTCACATTGGTACACGAGGCTATCCGCATCTTTGGTGAGAACTGCAACATCAAGCAGGAGCTTCTTTTGCTTCGACTGGAGCTCCAGCACCGTTGCATCCTTCCTTTTCCTTGATTCCTCGTATTTCCGATGAGATGCTTCTGCTCGCTGCTGCTCCAACATGGCCCTGTACCTACTCCTGGCACTTCTCACACTCTTCAACATCTCCTCGGTAACTTTCGCGATGATTTCAGCGGCAGTCTTTCCCTTTTGCCACTCGTACACAAGTCGGAGAGAACGAATGCTCAATCCCTGAAGATTTGGTTCTAGGCACTCTTTGTTGACACTGAAGCCGCGCTCAACAGCAGCATTCCCATGGAAGGTTGTCAGAACCATCTTCACAATGATCTGCAAATTATTGGTACTCGTTGAATCAGTGAAGAGGGAAGCAAAGAGGACATCAAGTCGGTCTGACTTATAGTCGAATTGAGACAGCTGAAATCGATGCTCACGAACTGTAACAGTTCGAAACTGGGTGAACTCGGACTTTGCAGCGTCAGCTTCCTGTGCAGTGATGCGTCCCTTAGTGTAGGCTTCCAGGACAAGCGCATCAAAATCCGCTTGAGCCGGTGATGAGGATGGTGGGTCACTATCCAATTCTGCCACCAGCACAGAAAAACAAAATATACACCTTTCTATTAATGGCCTGGTTAATATATTATCATAGTATGGACTATATATTTTACTGTCAGTGTGATTAGCACAGCAATTATAGATTAGCAATATGTAGGCCTACAAGCCCATAAATTATTCATTTAAGAACAAGTATCTGCCAATTTCAAATAAATACCAGCTTTTAAAAACAAAAATACATGGAACAAACAAAACAGATTTACTATTCGAGCTACTTAGTGCTATCGATTAGCCGCTTTCTTGTCTCACAATTTTTTTCTTCAATTTTCTAATTTACTTTCAAATTTTCCCTGACTTCCTAAGAATTTCCCTGACTTTCCCTGACTTTCCAGACCACATTTTTTTCCCTGACTTTCCCTGACTTTCCCTGACCGCGGTCACCCTGAGAGATAAAGATGGATATATGAAGAGTATGGAAGGTACAGGGAGAATATAGGGAGGGTATAAAAGGTATATAATTCTGCATCTAAAAAAATTGTTTCTTGGGTAAAAAACAAAGCAAATTAGCAGACCTATTAAAAAATAACTAGTCATTATTCCCTTAAGCTATGTTAGCTATGGAAATTTTGCATTTAAAACTAAAACCTAAAATAGTCTAAAACCTATAGACTATTTTATCCCTAAGCCAATTTGGTCATAGATTATTTAAACAATTTTAATTACCAATCCAAGGCAACAAATATTAATTAACAAAACTAGCATATAAACATAGATTTATATTATAAGTAACCATTAAATTTTATAATTTTTTAGAACTATAATATGAAAATGGTTAAATAACATAATCTTACCTAATGCTATATAAATATATAGATATATCATAATTAAATAATAATATAACCTTGTATAGGCCTAGCTATACTAGGCCTAGACTTTGATAAAATAAATGTTTGCAGGAAAGAAAAGTCTAGATACAAAATATCTATGATTATGGCCACAATAATTTTGGGGCAAAAACAAAATTTAAATAACAAAAATGAGAATATAGTCAAAACATTCTTATTTTATAAATGTAGGCCTGGCCTAATGGACTTTTTTATGCTAGAAATTAACCATTTAATTTTTGTTTGGTTTTAAAAAATAAAATGCTTTGATATTAAAAGCTTATTATTATCCCATGCTCCATGCATTAAAACTTGATTTATTTGGTAGGCCTATATTTAATGATCAATGTGCTTCCCAACCCCATCAAGTTTGATTTTAATTTTTCTAGGCCTAGGCCCCTATGCCAATTGTTAAATAGGTTGTAAATTAGGCCTATCAAATAAAAAATCAAAGTACCTTAGTAATCTACAATCACCCCATTCCAAATTTTCTAGATCCCAATCTGAAATGAAACCAATAGAATAGGTCTAGTCTAGTCTAGTCAGTGTGGCAGAACCAGGTAGTAGGCCTAACGATGATGATATGATATATTTTAATGATATTCTGACAATCCATCTATCTAGGCTAGGCCCCTAAGTCATATCTAATATCCATATCTGTATTTTTTTAGGGATCGCAGTCGCAGTCAGCTTAAACAAGCCTGCTGCTGGCACTTGTACTCAAAATTAAGCATATTCAAAATTGATGATGTATCGAAAGTTGCTTTAGGAATAACTAACTCTGTACAGTGAAATGTATGTAACTCCCGTTTTTTTTATAAACGAATAGAAAGCAATACTATTCAGTTGTGATTAGGCTACAATATTGAATTTTGACGGTACTAGTTTGTTTGTCATTGTGCAGGCAATATGTACGAGTATCCAGCATGCAGTAAAGGCAACCAGCATGCAGGATATGCATGTTTATCGTACCTAAAATTGTGCTGAATTCGCGTATAAACTGCTGACACGGGTGGGTCTGGCGAACCTGAATTCGCGAAACTTATTATTACTTAATTTTTTTATTAATAAGGAATTTATTTTTCTGTCTTAAATTTTTCATAAAGTATTAAAGCTTAAAAGAAAATAAAGTTTTGTTTTATAAGATGACGCAAAATTTGTTTTAAAACATTTGCCTCGGAACATATGCCTCGGTTCAGTTGATATCAACATCTGGGCCTCTTTTACCACTTATCTCATCTTGGAACTCGGATTAGGCTATACACACGTGTATACATAAAATATCACGCGGAAATTGCAGCTCAGAAAACGTACCTGAATTCTGCAGCCGCACCACCACCTACTCGACCAGATTAGAAACGAATATCTTGAGTTGCAATGTCGTCGCGGCCGTGCAACTTCTCTTAGAACTTCAGCAAATTTTAGTTACTATTACAAAAATAAAAATAAAAATTCTAAATATACTGAGAATTTATTGAATTGCATGTACATGCGTTTTCCCCGACGCTGAGGGTCGAGAAGATCCAAGGCAATTGTGGTTAAGAATTAAGAGGATTCGATCCTCAACCCTTACCGATTTCTTGTCTTATCTTAACTCATTGCATGGTTCTGTACGTGCGGCGGTGCATGGATTCGGCGATGTCTTGCGATGTTTGTCTTTGGCTTACCGATTTCCCGGGATCCTCTATGGAGCTCCCTCGTCGATCTCTCTGCAATCACTTCCGCTAAAGCTCCTCTAAATATAATTGTTCGAAATCACTGAAGCAGCAAGATTTTAGCAAAGTTGCTATAAAATGCATTTTTCAAGTCCGGGTGAAAAATATTAGAGAGTTGTTGAGCAGATCTATGACGTCACGTACCCGACCAAGCGTAATCCGTAGCCACATCACTGCATGCAAATGTACGGTACGTACATGTGTATAGATGTACGTCAGCCATTTTGTAACTTCTCGCTATACATACATGTATGTACATGTACGACATGTATAGTAGAAGTTTATATAGAGAAACTTCTCGCTAGTTTTTTTGTCCCTTGATCGCCATGCAATTCCCGTACACTCCTAAATATGCATGTGTGACGTAATCAGGTTTTTAAAAGCTCGTACATGTAAGTAACATGTAACTTGCGATTGATATAAATTTTTGTTTTAATTTTAAGTACGGCCATTTCAGTAGGTCAGTTTTTGGAAGCCATCATGCACTATAATTCTGTCCACAGGAAGCGCCCATGGAGCTGCGGTCAAATTTGACAGCAAATGGTCACGCCATCATGCAGCAATACCAGAGTCTCACGACCCTGGAGATGAGTGTTAATTGTACTCCTATGAATGCGCGCGCCTGCGTACGTAACGGTGTTGGTTTAGGAGTCAGTGCAAATGAATTAGGTAGAATTGCCTATATAGCCGCTGGTTCAGGTATACAGCAATTATAGCCGTCCTTGACATATATACATATGTATTATAGTCATTATATTTTCTTTATTAATTGCTTTTGGCGAAGTGTTGAACCAACCCTCCCAACAATCCCATGTAAAGCAAACTGCCTCTACTATTCAAAACCCGCACTCATGGCCTGCATATGAGTCCTAAATGCATATACTACATTCATAATTAATGCACTAATCACTTATAATTGTCTGGATCTCCGTCCGTGCCTGCTGCTACAATAAACTAGCAATATTAATTAGCAACGATCTCTATACTGCCTGAAGCTTGACTATAACGTACTCGGCTCCCCAAGCTTTTTCCCGCGACGCAGGCCCACACATTGTAGCCTGTCAAAATCCACAACACATCCATCAGTGCTAATATATATAATTGCCAATTAACTGATCCGGTATGAAATATTTTATCCCAAATATATTAGCTAGACCCCGTAATGGAGCAATAATGAATTAGGAAAAAAGTTACATGTAAATTCTCTCGATCTCTACCTCCCCATCCCTCCTACCCCTATACAAACAATTTATAATACCCAACTGGCTAGATAAGAGTTGTTCCATTACTTTTGTTTTAATCGAGACGTGTAGTCAATGGCGTGTTGAACACAAAGTAAGTGGGTAGGTACCTATAACAAATGAGTGCTGTGTTTCTATCGCAATAGACTATAAAGTCACTTCATAAAGTTCATTTTAGTTATACTTCGTAATTTTGTGTTTAGGAATGAGCTTTGATATTCTATTTATGATTAAATATTACTTGTTGTCATTGTTCCTGAAGATAGTTGAGGTGCAATAATTACTCCTAATTAAATTATGTCTGACAACTCAGTGAAATACGAGTGCTTAAAAAACTAGACAAAAATATCATGCTTTCCTGACACTAACTCCAGCGCCTCTACTTGACACTAACTTCAGCGTCTCCACCTGACACTAACTCCAGCGCCTCTACCTGACACTAACTTCAGCGTCTCCACCTGACACAAACTTCAGCGCCTCTACCTGACACTAACTTCAGCGTCTCTACCTGACACTAACTTCAGCGTCTCTACCTGACACTAACTTCAGCGTCTCTACCTGACACTAACTTCAGCGCCTCTACCTGACACTAACTTCAGCGTCTCTACCTGACACAAACTTCAGCGCCTCTACCTGACACAAACTTCAGCGCCTCTACCTGACACTAACTTCAGCGCCTCTACCTGACACAAACTTCAGCGCCTCTACCTGACACTAACTTCAGCGCCTCTACCTGACACTAACTTCAGCGTCTCTACCTGACACAAACTTCAGCGCCTCTACCTGACACAAACTTCAGCGCCTCTACCTGACACTAACTTCAGCGCCTCTACCTGACACAAACTTCAGCGCCTCTACCTGACACTAACTTCAGCGCCTCTACCTGACACTAACTTCAGCGTCTCCACCTGACACAAACTTCAGCGCCTCTACCTGACACTAACTTCAGCGCCTCTACCTGACACTAACTTCAGCGCCTCTACCTGACACAAACTTCAGCGCCTCTACCTGACACAAACTTCAGCGCCTCTACCTGACACTAACTTCAGCGCCTCTACCTGACACAAACTTCAGCGCCTCTACCTGACACTAACTTCAGCGCCTCTACCTGACACTAACTTCAGCGCCTCTACCTGACACTAACTTCAGCGTCTCTACCTGACACTAACTTCAGCGCCTCTACCTGACACTAACTTCAGCGCCTCTACCTGACACTAACTTCAGCGTCTCTACCTGACACTAACTTCAGCGTCTCCACCTGACACAAACTTCAGCGTCTCCACCTGACACAAACTTCAGCGTCTCCACCTGACACAAACTTCAGCGTCTCCACCTGACACAAACTTCAGCGTCTCCACCTGACACAAACTTCAGCGCCTCTACCTGACACTAACTTCAGCGCCTCTACCTGACACAAACTTCAGCGTCTCTACCTGACACAAACTTCAGCGCCTCTACCTGACACAAACTTCAGCGCCTCTACCTGACACTAACTTCAGCGTCTCTACCTGACACTAACTTCAGCGCCTCTACCTGACACTAACTTCAGCGTCTCTACCTGACACTAACTTCAGCGCCTCTACCTGACACTAACTTCAGCGCCTCTACCTGACACTAACTTCAGCGCCTCTACCTGACACAAACTTCAGCGTCTCCACCTGACACAAACTTCAGCGTCTCCACCTGACACAAACTTCAGCGCCTCTACCTGACACAAACTTCAGCGCCTCTACCTGACACTAACTTCAGCGTCTCTACCTGACACTAACTTCAGCGTCTCCACCTGACACAAACTTCAGCGTCTCCACCTGACACAAACTTCAGCGCCTCTACCTGACACTAACTTCAGCGCCTCTACCTGACACTAACTTCAGCGTCTCCTCCTTTCCTGACACTAACTTCAGCGCCTCTACCTGACACTAACTTCAGCGTCTCCTCCTTTCCTGACACTAACTTCAGCGTCTCCTCCTTTCCTGACACTAACTTCAGCGTCTCCTCCTTTCCTGACACTAACTTCAGCGTCTCCTCCTTTCCTGACACTAAGCAACCCCTTGTTACTAAAACTTCAAGCATTCCAACAAGTTTCATAACTTTCTGACATTCTGGCAATGTATGAAACAATTTGAAATAAACAAGTTGCACATATCTCAGCAATTGCAGAAATTACAATGAAAGTTTTAATAATATACATGTACGAGTATATATATATATTACTTAACAGCAGTTTAATTGTATTTGTCTGAAGCGACAAATTACTTTAGTGGAAAATCTACCCGCATTGTAACTTGTAACAATACGTGATACCCAACCAACTAAATATGTTAGTGCACACAGTTGCATCACAGAAATGACGGTAATTAGTGTACTTTAAAATGAAAAGAAACTTCTATCAATATTAATTCGAAAATAGAGAATTAAAGTTCGTAAAGTTTTTACAGAAAAATTGTTTCCTTACGAAGAACAATATATTGAGAAAAGTAATTAAAACATGAGTAAAACTGAGTAAAATTAATGCCTTGATAGATGCGATGATAGAATGAAAGATGAAGAACTTCACCTGTGCTGTTTGCCATTCGAATTTCCCTCTGTAGCCTGTGTGGCGCCACATTCTGTAGCCTTTGTGGCGCCATATTCTGTAGCCTTTGTGGCGCCACATTCTGTAGCCTTTGTGGCGCCACTTGCATACTGTAGCCTTTGTGGCGCCACATTCTGTAGCCTTTGTGGCGCCACATTCTGTAGCCTTTGTGGCGCCACATACTGTAGCCTTTGTGGCGCCACATTCTGTAGCCTTTGTGGCGCCACAATTTGTAGCCTTTGTGGCGCCACATTCTGTAGCCTTTGTGGCGCCACATACTGTAGCCTTTGTGGCGCCACATTCTGTAGCCTTTGTGGCGCCACAATTTGTAGCCTTTGTGGCGTCACATTCTGTAGCCTTTGTGGCGCCACAAATTGTAGCCTTTGTGGCGTCACATTCTGTAGCCTTTGTGGCGTCAAATTCTGTAGCCTTTGTGGCGCCACAAATTGTAGCCTTTGTGGCGTCACATTCTGTAGCCCTTGCGGCGCCACATACTGTAGCCGTTATGGCGCCACATTCGGTAGCCTTTGTGGCGCCCCATTCTGTAGCCCTTGTGGCGCCACATTCTGTAGTGCAGCCCAATTATCGAAAAGCAGAACATGACATTTAGAAGTACGGTAAATTTCTAAATAAAGGGGTGTGAAAAGATTTCGTTGAAGCAGTTTAAAGGCAAAATTCAAAGTAAAATATTTGCGTTTAAACAATATCTAAGGCAGTTTCTACTTTTTAACGAGAAATTGTCAAAATTTTTGTGTTAATTTTTTTTAACTAATAGACAAGTTATTTTAAGCTTGGAGACCCCTTTAATCCTGATTGGTGGCCTTCGCTTTGGGCACCTTGGCCCCGTCCAAGGTCAGTCTGTACTTGGTGCCGCGGCTGCTGGGCTGCATCTTGAGGCAGGCACGCTTGCCCGCCAGCTGGAACTCCATCTTAGAGCCGGTGTCGTTGAAGTCGCACTGGTGTATTGAATTCAAAGTTTTTATATGGTGGCAGTTGGGGAGAATATTAGTTATCAATATTTACATATGAGAACCTTAAATTATCGATATCTCACCAATGAGAGTCTGAAATACTACATATAAAAGTCTCAATAATCGATATCTTACCTGAGAGTCTCGATTATCGATATCTCATGTATGATAGTCTCAATTATCGATATCTCACAAATGAGTGTCTCAATTATCGAAATCTCATTATGAGAGTCTCAATTATCGAAATCTCATTATGAGAGTCTCAATTATCGATATCTCAACTAATGATAGTCTCAATTATCGATATCTCATGTATGAGAGTCTCAATTATCGATATCTCACCTATTAGAGTCTCAATTATCGATATCTCACCTACAAGAGTCTCAATTATCGATATCTCATCCATGAGATTCTCAATTATCGATATCTCAACTAATGAGAGTCTCAATTATCGATATCTCACCTATAAGAGTCTCAATTATCGATATCTCAACTAATGAGAGTCTCAATTATCGATATCTCACCTATAAGAGTCTCAATTATCGATATCTCACCTATAAGAGTCTCAATTATCGATATCTCAACTAATGAGAGTCTCAATTATCGATATCTCACCAATGAGAATCTCAATTATCTCACCTCGGCATCAATGACATTATCATTGCACCAGAGATCCAGCGATTCCTTATCTGAAGGTACAATAGAAAATTTTCTGGCAACATTAAGTATTAATTATTAATTATTTCTAATTATAGTAATCAGTTTGTTTTAGCTAGAGCCAATCAACTCACCGAGAGCCAAGCTGTAATCCACTCCACTAATTTTCGTATTCCACACCACAGTGGCGTCCGTGGGCAGGTAGGGATGGAACTGGGCATCGTTGGCCGCTCTGAAATGTGGCATTTTCAGACAGCCGGCCTGGGTTAATGGATGAAGCTGAGAAGTGAGTAAGTAACCAACCAGTCAGCCCTACGCGTACGTAATATTGTATTATTGACTATATCTTCTGAGGCACAGGTCTCAGAGCTGCAGCTGTCGCCATGGTAACTCACACACTCTTTCTTTTTTCTTCTCAGGTGCAATGAAATTTCAGCGCAGATCTACCTGTAGACATGCATGGCAACTACTTGGCATCTTTTAGCTATTTTTTTCCTGCCTGGGATTCTGCAGCCGTGGCAAGCAATTATCAACTCTTGTCTGCCCCAGGCAGGTGTAACACAAGTAGGGACTGTGTGTGGGGGAGTTTGGCAGCAGAGTGCATGGGTGGGCCCCTGGCAGAGTTTGCAACTGTTGGATTATAGCCGCAGGTATTTTGCAGCTTCTCTTCCTCATCAACTCTGAGCCGTGTTTCCATAGTGAAAGTTTTTTCCCCACTCAGCATCTCCCTATTTGCCCAAGTGTTTAGTGTGCGAGAGGCATTGCTGCCCATTCCGCCGACTCCCCTGAGCAGGCACACAAGCGCGCGGATACGTACGCAGTCATACGCACAGGCACACACCCACACAGGAGTGTACAGCGGCCCTAACTTTATTTATCGTTAGGCATGTATTAACATTCGCACGAGAGCTGTGGACTCTGTGGCAAGTGAGGACTCTTGTTAGGCTGAAGTGCTAAGCAATAAATTCACTGTCCACGACTGCTTTCCTGTGCTCGCTGGAGTTCCCACGTCTGTCCATCATAGGCCGGTCGTGCTTTAATTTTAATAAACAAATGCTGGTCCATGCAGCCGTTTATTGATTTCACTTGCCACTGACATAGCTTTCAATTCATTAATTCACTCACTCTCTTGCTCTTGGCGAATCATTCCATAATTTTCTTGATTAGTTTCACCCTCAGTCTCACCCTCAGTCTCACCCTCAGTCTCACCCTCAGTCTCACCCTCAGTCTCACCCTCAGTCTCACCCTCAGTCTCACCCTCAGTCTCACCCTCAGTCTCACCCTCAGTCTCACCCTCAGTCTCACCCTCAGTCTCACCCTCAGTCTCACCCTCAGTCTCACCCTCAGTCTCACCCTCAGTCTCACCCTCAGTCTCACCCTCAGTCTCACCCTCAGTATCACCCTCAGTCTCACCCTTAGTATCACTCTCAGTCTCACCCTCAGTCTCACCCTCAGTCTCACCCTCAGTCTCACCCTCAGTCTCACCCTCAGTCTCACCCTCAGTCTCACCCTCAGTCTCACCCTCAGTCTCACCCTCAGTCTCACCCTCAGCCTCAGTCTCGCCCCCAGTCTCACCTCTTGACTTTCTCCGGTCGGCCTTTCTTCGCGCCGTCACGAAATTTGGACGCGGCGCCTTTGCCGGAAGACAGCAAGATGGACATCTCTAGCGCAAGCTGCTGAATCAGGGATCACGAATTATGTGATTTAAAATTAAGTTTCGAGCCCAAATTAGCTCAATAAATTTTGTCAGAGTTGCTCAACCTCGCTCCTCTCGTCTAACCTTCCATCTGCCTGAGCTGTGGATAAGTTGATAAGGACTGCTTCCCAGCCAACCACCCATCCGTTCTTCCCACCGCTTTGCCAATCAGGTGAGCACTTACCCGTGAAATTTCCCAACCAACCATTTCTGATTTGTCCTTCCCTCCCCCCTCTCTCTCTCTCTCTCTCTCTCTCTCTCTCTCTCTCTCTCTCTCTCTCTCTCTCTCTCTCTCTCTCTCTCTCTCTCTCTCTCTCTCTCTCTCTCTCTCTCTCTCTCTCTCTCTCTCTCTCTCTCTCTCTCTCTCTCTCTCTCTCTCTCTCTCTCTCTCTCTCTCTGCCGATTGCACTGTTTCCCATATGTGCCAGTTTTATTTTGCCAAGGAGCCTCTCTTCCGCCATGGCACCACGTCGTCGCTTCCTACGCTCGTAGTTTTTTGGGTTACACCTGAACTGAAAAACAGAGACAGAGAGTGATATTTGCTAACTTTGAGCTAGGCTTGGAGATATGGAAGAAGAAATAAGCAAAAAACTTCCTTTAAACGCCTCTATTTTCTCAAGAGTGAGCAGAGCCTGAAAGAGAAGCAAATCCTGCATCCTGTTATACTGCTAGACTTTCCTGGAAAATGCAGTGTAAGAGTATCTGTCCTCACTGGGTAATCTTTAAAAGTGCATTCACTGACTGCAGTAAAGAGAGCAATTGGAGAGCATCGGGAAGACCTTAAAGCACTGCTTGAAGTGACTGCAAACTAAACCAGTTTAAACTGGATTTTTGTCGGATTCGTAATAACTTTAGAAAGAAAAATAATTTGAGAAAACACCATGTTTATTAAATTACTGTCGAAATTGAAACTTTGATTTTTATTTCTGGATTGCAGTAAAACAAAGGGAAGCACTTTAAAGGTGAAAAAATGTTTTCTTATATAGGTAAACTATAAAGCACTTTTTGTTTTAGTGAATTACAGAATATACGATTCCGGAAATTCTTAGTAACTCTGTCTACCGACAAATGATAGGTATAAGCAAGTTTTTGAGTGTAAAACAAAAAAATAGTGTGAAATAAGGTAAAAAATTTTGCTTGAGAAGTATTAAAAAATCTACAAAGAAGGAGCAAAGCATGCGGCTTGTAATTTGAATCGATTTTTTTTCGACACAAGTAAAACCTGATTCTAAGTAATTTCCGTCAGGAATAGACTGTGTCTAATTGCTACAGAAATTGACAACAGATTATATCAAAGACTACCCAAATAATTTGATCTTCATTTTTAGGGCTCTATTAAATACTAACGTCGTATTATTACCTCTAGCAGGGGCTAAAGTCCTAAAGTGCTAAAGTCCCTGGGTGCTAAAGTCCCTGGGTGCTAAAGCCCCTGTTGCTAAAGTCCCTGGGTGCTAAAGCCCCTGTTGCTAAAGTCCCTGGTGCTAAAGTCCCTGGTGCTAAAGTCTTAAAGTGCTAAAGTCCCTGGGTGCTAAAGTCCCTGGTGCTAAAGTCCCTGGTGCTAAAGTCTTAAAGTGCTAAAGTCCCTGGGTGCTAAAGTCCCTGGGTGCTAAAGTCCCTGGTGCTAAAGTCCTAAAGTGCTAAAGTCCCTGGGTGCTAAAGTCCCTGGGTGCTAAAGTCCCTGGGTGCTAAAGTCCCTGGGTGTAAAGCCCCTGGTGCTAAAGCCCCTGGTGCTAAAGTCCCTGGGTGTAAAGCCCCTGGTGCTAAAGCCCCTGGTGCTAAAGTCCCTGGTGCTAAAGCCCCTGGTGCTAAAAACTCGCCCTGAATAATATAAAAGTACTTAAAAAGTACCAAGTAAGCAACACTGACCAACTTTGACCAAGTAAGCAACACACACACAGCGACTGTTTTTCAAAAGTTTGCTTCTCAATTGATGGTTACCATAGCAACGACAACAAACGAGCAGCCAGCGGAGACAATGGAAAACCCGAGCGCCGGCTCAGCAGCCGAGTAGACCACTGGCGGGTTGGTGAATGTGGAGTCCACAACGAGTTCAGCGGCTTTGGTGTAGGCGCAACCGGCCAGAGTGGTGCCGCCATTCTTGGCCTGCTGCTGGCACAGGGTGTCATTGTTCACCAGCAGGTAGCGACGGTTCAGCGGCACCGTCTGCGCGGCGGCCTCCAAGCTGAGCAGCGGCGCCACGATGGCCGCGATGATGGCAGCCAGGATGAGCAGCGCGCAGATGGCGATCAGCCAGCCTTTGCAGCAGCGGCCGCGCGAGTCGCCGTCTTCGTAGCTCCAGTAGGGCCGCTTCGGTCCCGACTCCACGCCGCCGCCTCCGCGGCCGCCCGGGTTTTTGCCTCGGCATGAGGGGCAGCAGCTCAGGCAGCACAGCTTGCACCCGCTGCAGCAGCCGCTACGTCCGCCGCCTCCGGGACCGCCGCCGCGACCTCCGCCGTAGCCTAGAAATCGGAGAAATTTTGTGGAACTGTGATGTCTGTGTTGTAGCAACCATCTGACGATTTGAATAAGCATAGGTTAAACCTCCCAGATCCTCAGTTGCTGGGCCAGCCTCCCAGATCCTCAGTTGCTGGGCCAGCCTCCCAGATCCTCAGTTGCTGGGCCAGCCTCCCAGATCCTCAGTTGCTGGGCCAGCCTCCCAGATCCTCAGTTGCTGGGCCAGCCTCCCAGATCCTCAGTTGCTGGGCCAGCCTCCCAGATCCTCAGTTGCTGGGCCAGCCTCCCAGATCCTCAGTTGGTGGGCCAGCCTCCCAGATCCTCAGTTGGTGGGCCAGCCTCCCAGATCCTCAGTTGCTGGGCCAGCCTCCCAGATCCTCAGTTGGTGGGCCAGCCTCCCAGATCCTCAGTTGCTGGGCCAGCCTCCCAGATCCTCAGTTGCTGTGCCAGCCTCCCAGATCCTCAGTTGATGGGCCAGCCTCCCAGATCCTCAGTTGCTGGGCCAGCCTCCCAGATCCTCAGTTACTGGGCCAGCCTCCCAGATCCTCAGTTGCTGGGCCAGCCTCCCAGATCCTCAGTTGCTGGGCCAGCCTCCCAGATCCTCAGTTGCTGGGCCAGCCTCCCAGATCCTCAGTTGGTGGGCCAGCCTCCCAGATCCTCAGTTGCTGGGCCAGCCTCCCAGATTCTCAGTTGCTGGGCCAGCCTCCCAGATCCTCAGTTGATGGGCCAGCCTCCCAGATTCTCAGTTGCTGGGCCAGCCTCCCAGATCCTCAGTTGCTGGGCCAGCCTCCCAGATCCTCAGTTGATGGGGCCAGCCTCCCAGATCCTCAGTTGCTGGGCCAGCCTCCCAGATCCTCAGTTGCTGGGCCAGCCTCCCAGATCCTCAGTACCTGGGCCAGCCTCCCAAATCCTCAGTACCTGGGCCAGCCTCCCAGATTCTCAGTTGCTGGGCCAGCCTCCCAAATCCTCAGTTGCTGGGCCAGCCTCCCAGATCCTCAGTTGCTGGGCCAGCCTCTCAGATCCCCAGTTGCTGGGCCAGCCTCCCAAATCCTCAGTACCTGGGCCAACCTCCCAGATCCTCAGTTGCTGGGCCAGCCTCCCAGATCCTCAGTTGGTGGGCCAGCCTCCCAGATCAGTCAGTCCCCCTATGATCTGCTCTATTCTACAAACCAAAGTACAGGCTGTACTCTCTAACCCGGGTAGAAGTTGGCACCGTGCAGGTTGGCACCTCCGCCACCCGACGGCTGCACCCAGACCGTCTGCGGCGGTGGCGGTCTCGGCTGCTTCATGGCCGCGCCAGCCACGGTGGCCATGGAGTACTGCGGCTGCGGCTCCACCCTGCCAGAGGCGGCCTGCTGCCACAGCACAACTTTGTTGTTGCTGCCGCTTGGCGATGGTTGAACGAACCGGTAGTTCGGCTGCTGCTGCGGCGCCGACTGGGTGTCCAGCAGAAGAATCTGCGGCTGCGACTGGCGCTTCATCAGCGTTGGCGACGGTTGATCGAACTGCTGCGGATTGGCTCCGTGGGTGTACACTCCCTGGCCCTTGGATAAGGCAACACTGCCCCGGCGAATAGCTCTGATATAGTTGGGATCTGAGGGGTCGAAAATTACTGGCGTTGTCGGTCGGTTCTGATTCTGCTGCACCATGAGACCCGAGCCGGTGTTGAGGCCGTAGTCTGGGTGGTAGGCCAAGTCGAGGCCGCCGCTCTTGTTCAGCGCTTCGCAGGCCACGCAGCGGCCAGTGACTGGGTCGCGGACGTGCTTGAGCTCGCTGCGGAGGTCGGCCAGTGGGGGCAATCGTCATAGACTAGTCATTAGTGTCAGAAGCTAGTAATTGGCTTCAGAAGCTAGTCACGATCGTCATAGACTAGTCATTAGTGTCAGAAGCTAGTAATTGGCTTCAGAAGCTAGTCACGATCGTCATAGACTAGTCATTAGTGTCAGAAGCTAGTAATTGGCTTCAGAAGCTAGTCACGATCGTCATAGACTAGTCAGTTAGTGTCAGAAGCTAGTAATTGGCTTCAGAAGCTAGTCACGATCGTCATAGACTAGTCATTAGTGTCAGAAGCTAGTAATTGGCTTCAGAAGCTAGTCACGATCGTCATAGACTAGTCAGTTAGTGTCAGAAGCTAGTCATTAGTGTTAGGAAGGTAGTAATTTGTGTTGGAAGCTAGTCATTAGTGTCGGAAGGTAGGCATTAGTGTCGGAAGCTAGTCATTAGTGTCGGAAGCTAGTCATTAGTGTCGGAAGCTAGCCATTAGTGTCGGAAGCTAGTCATTAGTGTCAGAAGCTAGTCATTAGTGTCAGAAGGTAGTCGGAGGCTAGTCATTAGTGTCAGAAGCTAGTCATTAGTGTCGGAAGCTAGTCGGAAGCTAGTCATTAGTGTCGGAAGCTAGTCATTAGTGTCGGAAGCTAATCATTAGTGTCAGAAGCTAGTCATTAGTGTCGGAAGCTAGTCATTAGTGTCGGAAGCTAGTCATTAGTGTCAGAAGCTAGTCATTAGTGTCAGAAGCTAGTCATTACTGTCGGAAGCTAGTCATTAGTGTCAGAAGCTAGTCATTAGTGTCGGAAGCTAGTCATTAGTGTCGGAAGCTAGTCATTAGTGTCCGAAGCTAGTCATTAGTGTCGGAAGCTAGTCATTAGTGTCAGAAGCTAGTCATTAGTGTCGGAAGCTAGTCATTAGTGTCAGAAGCTAGTCATTAGTGTCAGAAGCTAGTCATTAGTGTCGGAAGCTAGTCATTAGTGTCGGAAGCTTGTCATTAGTGTCGGAAGCTAGTCATTAGTGTCGGAAGCTAGTCATTAGTGTCAGAAGCTAATCATTAGTGTCGGAAGCTAGTCATTAGTGTCAGAAGCTAGTCATTAGTGTCGGAAGCTAGTCATTAGTGTCGGAAGGTAGGCATTAGTGTTAGGAATGTAGTCATTAGTGTTAGGAAGGTAGTCAGTAGTGTTAGGAAGGTAGTAATTTGTGTCGGAAGCTAGTCATTAGTGTCAGAAGCTAGTCATTAGTGTCAGAAGCTAGTCATTAGTGTCAGAAGCTAGTCATTACTGTCGGAAGCTAGTCATTACTGTCGGAAGCTAGTCATTAGTGTCGGAAGCCAGTCATTAGTGTCGGAAGCTAGTCATTAGTGTCAGAAGCTAGTCATTAGTGTTACGAGCGTAGGAAGGTAGTCATTAGTGTTAGGAAGGTAGTCATTAGTGTTAGGAAGGTAGTAATTTGTGTCGGAAGCTAGTCATTATTGTTAAGAAGGTAATCATTAGTGTCGGAAGGTAATCATTAGTGTTAGAAGCTAGTCATTACTGTCAGAAGCTAGTCACCATATTCATAGACTAGTCACGATTGTCATAGACTAGTCACAATCGTCACAGACTAGTCAGTTAGTGTCAGAAGCAAGTCATTGGTGTCAGAAGCTAGTCATTTAGTGTCGGAAGCTAGTCTCTATAGTCATATCCTGTTAATTAGTGTCAGAAGTCAGTTACAATAGTCATTAATGTCAGAAGCTAATCAGGATAGTCATAGACATAATAGACAGACAGAAAGGTTGAGATACTTTAAATTCAGTCATTAAAGCCATTAACTAGAGTCTATTATTGCTTTCGTGACTAGCTTCTGACACTAATTGACTAATCTATGACTATAGTCACTCTATTAAACGCTTTCAGATTTGTCTCTCATTGACCTTGCCGTAATATATAAATCTAAAGGTTAATGAAAAAGCTAATTTGAACATAAAAATCAGAGAATGATCTGAAGCAAAGATTTACCTCATAACTGCTATATGACTTGCCTGAAGGTCTTCTGTCAGAGGGGCAAGAGATCGATTGCTGTCAGGAAACAGGGAGGCAGGACTAACTCAGCCGGAGCAACTTGATGCCAAGCCTTCTGGATCCAAGCAATTCCTAGTTGCTGCTCTCTTTTTTGCTTTCTCTTCTAGAAGAGAGCTCTCCAGCAGCAGAGGCAGTTCAATCTCTGTCGGAGGCTCTCTGTTTGCTCTGGACACAACTTTATGCCGTTAATGTTTGTCCAAGGCAGAAATTTGTTTGCAGTGAGCTGGGGGCCGAGATGAAGATTATATAGCTTTAGTATTTCTGAGAGACAGGTGCCTTGCGCTTGCTTCTGGGCGGGGGTTGGCCTGCGAGTTTGTTTTACTTGCCGTCAATAACAACCAAAATGAAACGCTGCGAGTTCTGATTTGAAGTGAACCAAGTTCTGTTGATGTAACGCGAGAGCAATTCAAGTTTTGTTTTACTCATGCCCGATAGTTTATTTTTCAGGTCTCTTGGAAACGTCGGACGAGGGCTCAAATTATTAAATAAACTCTTCAAACAAAATTATGTTTAAAAACTTGATTTTCGTCTGAAATAAGCCTTGTAGAACTATTTATATAATGATGACGAAAGCATAGCAAATCAAAATAAAGTCAATTATCCTAATCATACTACTGAGATCTGGAGCGTGAGTAGTAAAATTGAAACACGTGCAATAAAAAAACCATTATGGTTTAAATTTACAAGTGTAACCACCGCATAATAAAACAAAGAGAAACGTTGACTAAAACTTGGGACAACCTTAACCGAATTCAAAAATGGAAGCTTAAAAAAACAAATCAAATAGAAGATAGCGGGCCAATCACAGCTCCCAGTGAACTCGAAGATTCTTCTTTCGACCTCTCGGCTTCTCTCCTGGCACGATCATCGAGCGGCACTCCGGAGAGCTGTGCACTGACGCACTGTCACTGCCGGCGCACCCCGGGCCCAGAGTCATGGAGCGCCACTCCTCATAACTTGGCGGTGGAGTAATTCGCCTGTCCTGCAGATCGTCCGTTGTCCAGGATGTTCGCTGTTGTTGATGCTCTTGCTGCTGCTTGAGACATTTGGAGCACGTCTGCTGAGCAGCCACAGGTAGGCTGGCTTGCTGCTGATGGCTAGACGTCTTCGCAACCTCGTAATAACAGTTCCAGTAGCAGTGCCAGACAGACAGGTAGGCGAAAGCAGCCTGACATGCAAAGGCCGAAACAGACCAAGCTGAGATTCACGCAGTCGGACACTGCCACGGGAGCCGGTGGCAGGGAGATGCGCTGGGCTCGCACCACGACAGCCGCTATGCCGATGCTGAACGAGGCGAAGCAGGCGCCCAAACTCGACAGCGACCAGCGCAGGGCGGCACGTCTCGACCGACCACCGTTGCCGCTGCGACCCGCCTGGCAACCGAGTTGACCGGCGAATAGAAATCCTGGGCCAGCCCAGACTCCAACAGCGACGCCCAACGGCGAGGCCGACTGGCCCCAGGCAAGGGCTACGAAGCCTAGAAGGGCGAGGATGACTCCAACAAGACTCTGCAGGGTGCTGAATGCTCGGTGGCGGCTCTGCAGCTCCTCGGGTAGGCGGCTCGGCTGACGGCTCCGACGGAGGGTGGCCGAGGCGGCTACCCGGTCGAACTGGGGATGGGAGGTGTGTGATCGATTTTTATATTGAACATGGATAATGGGATCTGGATAATAGGATTTCGATTTTTAAAATGGGATCTCGATAATTGGATTTAGATAGGAATTAGGATATGGGATCTACATAATAGCGTTATGGGACTTGGATAACGGGGTCTGAATAATGGGATCTGGATAATGGGATCTGGATAATGGGATCTGGATTATGGGATCTGAAAAATGGGATCTGGATAATGGGATCTGGATAATGGGATCTGGATAATGGGATCTGGATAATGGGATCTGAAAAATGGGATCTGGATAATGGGATCTGGATAATGGGATCTGGATAATGGGATCTGGATAATGGGATCTGGATAATGGGATCTGGATAATGGGATCTGGATAATTGGATTTGGATAATTTGATCTGGATAATGAGATCTGGATAATGGCTTTAAGTATGGGATTTGGATTGCAGGATTTGGATAGTGGGATAAAAATCGTGTGTTCTAATTGATATTGTCCAAAGAATGCATTCTGGATTATGAAAAGTCAGTTATTAAATAAGGAAAAAGATCGACTCAAATATGTAATGAACAACTCAAGTCAAGCATTCACGATCGGTTTGCTCTTTTAAAAAAAGTTAGTTGTGAAGCGACGCGAAAACTCACCACAGCGGCTTGAAATGTGGCGGCGCCGCCGTGTTGAAGAGGCCCAAAAACGTTCTGCTGATCCTGATGTAGCTGCGAGTTCATTGCTCCTAGCTGGTGCTGAGTTCTAGTATCCAATGTCTGGTGGCTACTGTTTAAGTTACTGTTACCTGCCCCACAGTTTTATTAGCAAAGTGCAAAGCCTTTTTTAGTGAATTGAGAGTTTCACTTCATTTCATGACAAGCTCTGGGGTGCATGGGGTGGTGGGGGGGTAATAAAATTGATTCAACTTCCTGCGCGCTGATTGGCCGCAGCGTTGACCCAACACCCCACTGAACTGGAGAGAGATAATGTACATTCTTCGTTACCCCTATCCCTAACCCCCCAGCCCCAGAAGCCTGCCAAATTAATGTACAGGAGGGCTGCGGGCAGGCACCCTGGCGCTCGTTCCGAGACACGCCCATTCCACTGACTCACTGTACGCAAGCACCTATTCATACACACAACTCACACAAGGTGTACGGCGGGCCTAACTTTAATTGCCTTGTCAGACATGTACACTCTACTTTTAAAATTTACAAAATTTCAATATCTACTTACGCGAATTTTCCAATTGTACTTGTACTTCAGTAGTATTAAAAGGACATTCTTCTTAAAAATAAATGCACAAAAATGTCTCGATGTTATCATCGCATGTTCCGCCTATTATTTTTAATGCCACGTTTTTGTTTACATGTCAACTGATAGGGTTCATCGCCCAGAATGTAAAAAGACACTTCGCAAAGGGCGTTGTCTAATTACTCACACCCAGGCTAAGGTTATTGAAAAAATTTCAGAGGGTAATTAGCAAGCCCTGTCCACTCTCCGCTCCAGACATATCATAATTCTCCCCCTGCAGAATAACAAGCAGTTCATCATCTCAGCTGTCCCATGTCTAATCAGACTCTTGTCCAAGGTCCTATTCGGCTGCCGACTAAGGAATATCACTATAACCAAGGTAGGAAATATTTTCTGTCCTTGCAGTTGAGTATAAGTAAATATTGAGCCATTGCGTTTGCTTGTGCCGTGCATGTCAGGAATTGTAAAACTCACTTAGTATTCGTATTTCTGCTAAAAATATTCTTGAAGTTTCTTCCACTAGCTAAGCCGTGTAGTTTGTACTTTCTTTTGCTTTCGGGTTTTTTCCTTTTTCGTTTTAGATAACAAACAGAACCAGTAACAACCGCTGTCTATCAGTAACCACCTCTGCCTAACAGTAAGATTCTTTGTCTAACATTAAGAGCCTCTGTCTAACAGTAACAACATCTGTCTAAGAGAAAAAACATCTGTCTAACAGTAACAACATCTGTATAACAGTAACAACATCTGTCTAACAGTAACAACATCTGTCTAAAAGTAACAACATCTGTCTAACAGTAACAACATCTGTCTAACAGTAACAACATCTGTCTAACAGAAACAACATATGTCTAACAGAAACAACATCTGTCTAACAGAAACAACATGTCTAACAGTAACAACATCTGTCTAACATGTCTAACAGTAACAACATCTGTCTAACAGTAACAACATCTGTCTAAAAGTAACAACATCTTTCTAACAGTAACAACATCTGTCTAACAGTAACAACATCTGTCTAACAGTAACAACATCTGTCTAAAAGTAACAACATCTTTCTAACAGTAACAACATCTGTCTAACAGAAACAACATCTGTCTAACAGTAACAACATCTGTCTAACAGTAACAACCTCTGTCTAACAGAAACAACATCTAACAGTAATAACCTCTATCTAACAGGAACAAAATCTGTCTAACAGTAACAAAATCTAACAGTAATAACCTCTTTCTAACACGAACAACATCTAAGATTAATAACCTCTATCTAACAGGAACAACATCTAACAGTAATAACCTCTATCTAACAGGAACTACATCTAAGATTAATAACCTCTATCTAACAGGAACAACATCTAAGATTAATAACCTCTATCTAACAGGAACAACATCTAAGATTAATAACCTCTATCTAACAGGAACAACCTCTCTTTACTACGAGCTAGCAAGAGAAGTTTCTTCCCAAGCAAAGAGTTTGCACTTCTATTCGATCAGAATGTTCTACTTAGAGGCGACACCTTATCAGCTTAGAGCAGCCAGGTGATTAATCAGACGATCTCTTCTAGGACTGGAAAATTGAGCATAATAAGCTCGTGCTCCTAGCAGGGCACGCGCCTCTGTGAGCAGCTCGTGTTACTTTTGCGTCACAGTGAAACCAAAAATACCCACTAGCAAGGGTCCCAGAAATCTGCACTGAGAAACACGAGAGTTCTTGTTTTACCAGATGGATATGGACTCTAGATGCTTTGTTCGCGTCAATCCGATTTCCTTTTCTACGGAAACTCGCTAGACCAACCGCGGACTTGCCTTTGCTGCTCTTTTCCGTTCTCTTCCTGCTTCTAGGAGACTGGGACATCTATCTATCTATCTATCTATCTATCTATCTATCTATCTATCTATCTATCTATCTATGTATGTATCTATCTATCTATCTATCTATCTATCTATCTATCTATCTATCTATCTATCTATCTATCTATCTATCTATCTATCTATCTATCTATCTATCTATCTATCTATCTATCTATCTATCTATCTATCTATCTATCTATCTATCTATCTATCTATCTATCTATCTATCTATCTATCTATCTATCTATCTATCTATCTATCTATCTATCTATCTATCTATCTATCTATCTATCTATCTATCTATCTATCTATCTATCTATCTATCTATCTATCTATCTATGTATCTATCTATCTATCTATCTATCTATCTATCTATCTATCTATCTATCTATCTATCTATCTATCTATCTATCTATCTATCTATCTATCTATCTATCTACCTATCTATCTATCTATCTATCTATCTATCTATCTATCTATCTATCTATCTATCTATCTATCTATCTATCTATCTATCTATCTATCTATCTATCTATCTATCTATCTATCTATCTATCTATCTATCTATCTATCTATCTATCTATCTATCTATCTATCTATCTATCTATCTATCTATCTATCTATCTATCTATCTATCTATCTATCTATGTATCTATCTATCTATCTATCTATCTATCTATCTATCTATCTGTCTATCTATCTATCTATCTATCTATCTATCTATCTATCTATCTATCTATCTATCTATCTATCTATGTATCTATCTATCTATCTATCTATCTATCTATCTATCTATCTATCTATGTATCTATCTATCTATCTATCTATCTATCTATCTATCTATCTATCTATCTGTCTATCTGTCTGCTTACTTATTATAAGCAATTAATTTATGGACACCAATAAGCTAATAAGTCTGTAAAAGGTTGCAATGCAAAGCACGTCTCTTCAATTTTACTGTTCAATTGTTTAAATTCAACTGTGTATTTGATAAATGTAGCGTCTTTTACATTTATAGCAGCCATTAGTGTCGGAATAAAGGTTTTACAGCCAGTTTTACAGCATTTCAACAGCATCTACGAGTGCTTTTGTTAGCAGTTTTCACATTACAGTTAGCAATTACATAAAATTTGGTCGAAGTTACCAGCTGCTGACACTGTGGTTCAAGGAACAGAAAAGCAGGACAAGTACGACAAACTCGTTTTCTTTTTCGGTTCGGATACGGTGGGAGTTAACTACCTAATAAAAATAGTTGCTAGGAGGATATATGTAACGTACGTGATAGTCTAGACAACTCTTTACTTCGTCTCGCATCTATATAGTTAATTTCTCTCTCTCTAAAATCCCCCCTAGAGATGTCTCTCTGAGATTTTTCTCCATGAGATTTCATCTTGAGATCTTTCCCACTAATCTTATTGTATCCCACTAATCCCACTAATTATTGTAAGATCTCTGCCTGCGATCTCTTCAGAATATCTGTTTTTAAGATCCCTTCATGAGATCTCTCCTTGAGATCGCTCCATGAGATCTTGTCATGAGATCTCTACTTGAGATCTCTTCTTGAGACCCTTTACTTGAGATCTCTTAATGAGACTTGAGATCTCCAAATGAGATCTTTTCTTGAGCCCCTTTTTGAAATCTCTTCTTGAGATCTCTTCATGAGATTTCACCTTGAGACTTCTACATGAGATCTCTCCCTAAAATTATCAATAACACTTTTCTCACTCTCAGATCTGTGCATAAAATTTCTGACCCGATCAGTAATCTTTGTTGTCAGATCACAGGACAGAGAAAAATAAACACAACTTAATATTCATCGGTATCAAGTAGAGGTAGCGAATGATTACGCAACATTAAATACAAAATAATTCATCCACTAATTTTGCATGTACAAAGCAAACCTGATCCCGTAAACCACTATCGAAAGTTCTCGGTTGCATCAGGAAAATCAATCTGTTTGAAGCGAGAACAAGCGAAAAAATCGATGAATCCAAGAGAGTCAAAGGGGTCGGCTGACCCCCATGAACCCACCCTAAAAAATCCCGAGTCCAGCTGAAGCTGCAGATCTCAAAGTACATACAGTACTTTAAAGTACGCTGCACTGGGTTTTCTCAGAAATGATCCGCAGCAGGGACCATAAATAAAGTGCAAAGTGCTTTAATTAATCTTCTGCCCAAGCAGTCATTTGGTAACCTCTTGTTGGAGCGGCTCAAGCGGCAGTATCCGGGTTGCTCTCCCCCGGCTGTTGCTGCTGCCGGCTTTGCAGCTTCATTCGAACAATTCGAACGCTGGCGGAACTCCTGCCGCTGCACTGGGCGCAGACGTTCGTGCTGCTCAGGTGAGCCGCTTCGCCGACGCCTTCCCCGTGGTCGCCAACTCGGGAGCTGCGACAGCAGCCAGTGTCGGGTTCAGCAGCTCCGCCAGCAGCCGCAGGTGCCGAGTTCGCTGGCCGGTCTTGAATCACCGGCATTCGCAGGCTGACGTACAGCTTCGGGCCCGACCCCGAGCCGTCGCCGTTCGATGTGTGAAACTTCAGCTGCGGCTTGCGACTGCACCGCCTTGGGGTTTGGGATTGAAGGGAGATCGCCCGTCAGATTCTGCACCAATCTGCTCTGGTGTACTTTGGCGATGTCTTCTTGCCCTGATGCATCACTCTTGTCCCTAAATTTTGTCACCCCTGCCCTCTCACCTGATCTTGGCACTCCTATCAATCCCTTCTTGTCACTCCTATCAATCACTTCTTAGCACTCCTATCAATCCCTTCTTGTCACTCCTATCAATCACTTCTTGGCACTCCTATCAATCACTTCTTGTCACTCCTATCAATCACTTCTTGGCACTCCTATCAATCACTTCTTGTCACTCCTATCAATCACTTCTTGGCACTCCTATCAATCACTTCTTGGCACTCCTATCAATCCCTTCTTGTCACTCCTATCAATCAATTCTTGGCACTCCTATCAATCACTTCTTGTCACTCCTATCAATGGCTTCTTGGCACTCCTATTCTTTATCGTCGCTCCTATCAATCCATTCTTGTCACTCCCATTCCTTCTTGTCACTCCCATCTCTTCTAGTCAAATTTCATCCTCCTGTGCTCGATATTTTGACTCAAGCCTACTTCAGGTTACCCTTTATCCCTTTATCCCTTTACCCTTTACCCTTTACCCTTCCGCACTCCCCAGTATTCGTCCCGGCACCCGCGAAGCCCATCTTTAGGCACTTGAATAAAAAAAATCATAGCATATCACTCTCAAAGCAATAAATTTTGCCAATTTCAGTTTTCCAGTAAGCAGACAAAAAATGATTTGATTAAAAATGCTAATCCTGAAGGAGATCTAATTAAAGCATCGATGAAAAACGTGTTTTGTGTCTGGAACGAGCTCTTGTTTACGTGCACTTTAATTCCATTCTGTGTTTTGTTTAAACTAGGAGAATAAAAATACACTGAACTCATTTTTGCCTGAACTTTGAAGCTACTGCCATTTTAATGATTTTGAAAGCTGAGCACTAGATGGGCATTATTTTGTGGAGGACTTCAGTTGTAGTTTCAATTTCGTGGCGCCGATTGACATCATTTTGTGGCGCCGATTGACACTGTTTTGTGGCGCAGATTGACACCGTTTTGTCGCGCCGATTGACACCGTTTTGTGGCGCCGATTGACACCAATTTGTGGCGCCGATTGACACCGTTTTGTGGCGCCGATTGAAACCAATTTGTGGCGCCGATTGATACCATTTTGTGGCGCCGATTGATACCATTTTGTGGCTCCGATTGACACCGTTTTGTGGCGCCGATTGACACCAATTTGTGGCTCCGATTGACACTACTTTGTGGCGCCGATTGACCCCATTTTGTGGTGCCCATTGACACCAATTTGTGGCGCCGATTGACACCATTTTGTTGCGCCGATCGACAACGTTTTTTAACGCCGATCGACACTGTTTTGTGGCGCCGATTGCCACAATTTTGTGACAGCGATCGACACTTTTTGCGTCCGGATTGACACCGGAATCGGAAATCTTGGATTTTCTAAAATAAGAGAAATTTCCTCAAAAAAGAAGCCGTTACTCACCAGCAGAACAGCTGATAGAACTGATTCTTGAAGATTGTATTAAAAGTGAAATACAAGATGAAGTTGCAGGCTCCGTTGAAGCAGACGAACACATCAGTGATCTCTCTGATTCCCCGGATCAAGTAGTTCTCCTCGGCGAAACCGTAGTTGAGCACTGTGCTCAGCACGGCATCTGGCAGGATGCTGACAATAAAGACCAGCACCACAGTCATCAGCATGACGGTAATCCGGTGTCGGTTCATCAGCCTTCGCCTTGTCTGAGACCGACGCAGCACCCTCCCGATCATGGCGTTGAGAATCACGAGCAGTATTATTGGGACCAGCACTCTAGCTGAGTAGACGCCCCAGGTGTACAAGTCGCTGTAAGGACTGCTGCGCCACAGAGCAGTCTCCGAGATGCGGAAGCTGGTTCGATTAAAATCCTCATTGTAGCATTGGGCCGCTTCGTAGCGCAGCAGGTGCGGCAGGCAGAGCAAAGTCGCCGCCGCATAAATTGCTGTCACGTGAAATTTTGATCTATTCAGAGTGTAGAAATTCTTGGCTCGGTGGGGCACAGTCACCAGGATGAAGCTGTGATGTGTGGAGTTTAGTTTAAGTCTGGTGAGTTTACTCTCTCTGTTCCTCTTTACTCCAGTTAGTCACCGCTGATTGGCTGCAACTCTGTACTTATTGATGAGTTTACTCTCTCTGTTCCTCTTTACTCCAGTTAGTCACCGCTGATTGGCTGCAACTCTGTACTTATTGATGAGTGAACGCTCTCTGTTCCTCTCTACCCCGGTTAGTCACCGCTGATTGGCTGCAACTCTGTACTTATTGATGAGTGTACTCTCTCTGTTCCTCTCTACCCCAGTTAGTCACCGCTGATTGGCTGCAACTCTGTACTTATTGATGAGTGTACTCTCTCTGTTCCTCTCTGCCCAAGTTAGTCACCGCTGATTGGCTGCAAATCTGTACTTATTGATGAGTGTACTCTCTCTGTTCCTCTCTACCCAAGTTAGTCACCGCTGATTGGCTGCAACTCTGTACTTATTGATGAGTGTACTCTCTCTGTTCCTCTCTACCCCAGTTAGTCACCGCTGATTGGCTGCAACTCTGTACTTATTGATGAGTGTACTCTCTCTGTTCCTCTCTACCCAAGTTAGTCACCGCTGATTGGCTGCAACTCTGTACTTATTGATGAGTGTACGCTCTCTGTTCCACTCTACCCAAGTTAGTCACCGCTGATTGGCTGCAACTCTGTACTTATTGATGAGTGTACGCTCTCTGTTCCTCTCTACCCAAGTTAGTCACCGCTGATTGGCTGCAAATCTGTACTTATTGATGAGTGTACGCTCTCTGTTCCACTCTACCCAAGTTAGTCACCGCTGATTGGCTGCAACTCTGTACTTATTGATGAGTGTACGCTCTCTGTTCCTCTCTACCCAAGTTAGTCACCGCTGATTGGCTGCAACTCTGTCCTTATTGATGAATACACGCTCTCTGCACGTCTCTACTTCATTTTGTCGCCACTGGTTAATTAAATCCGAATAGCACTGCATCTGATTTAATTGTGTGACTAAAAATTTTGAGTCTTCTAAAACAATTTTCATTTTTCATTTTTTACGAGTTGTTTGTTGTTTTCTTAGCTGTTCGACTCTTTTCAAACTGCACTTTTTCTCCAAGCAAAGTCGTTAGGTTAAAAACAGTACTTAAATCAACTGAAAAAATGGGTCAAATTTTCTTGGCTAGCCAATCAATGATTTATTGCTTTTCTTTCGTGTAGATCGAGAGCTGAGGTCACGAGTAATTTAAAAATTGATTTACGAGTGCTGTGTTCAGGAAAAAGCACTGAGTAAGAAATGGAAATTGTACAGTAAATAGAAGTATTCTTTGGATCTTTTTGAAAAAATGTACTTTAGGTACCGGAAGAAAAAGACCAACCGGTTTGGGTGGTTAAAAATGTGAAGAAAGCATGTAGAGGCATGAGAGGAAGAGGAGAGAGCCTGAAGTACTTCCCTAAAGCCGCATTTTAAAGGCACAGAAATGCTGCAATTTTCTGTTTAGGAACAAAGGATGAATGAGCTGCTTTGTTCTGTTAATATAGTAAGAATGGTTTGTCGGTATCTGTGTGATCGATTTCAGAAAAAATACTAAAATTTCACACCTAAACCTTTTATCTGAATTTGTCTGAACAAATAAACTAAAGTTTTAGCTAAACAAAACAAAACAAAACAAAACTAAACTAAACTAAACTAAACTAAACTAAACTAAACTAAACTAAACTAAACTAAACCAAACTAAACCAAAATAAACTAAACCAAACTAAACTAAACCAAACTAAACTAAACCAAACTAAACCAAAATAAACTGAACTAAACTAAACGAAACTAAACTAAACTAAACTAAACTAAACTAAACTAAACCAAACTAAACCAAAATAAACTAAACCAAACTAAACTAAACCAAACTAAACTAAACCAAACTAAACCAAAATAAACTGAACTAAACTAAACGAAACTAAACTAAACTAAACTAAACTAAACTAAACTAAACTTAACTAAACTAAACTAAACTAAACCAAACTAAACTAAACTAAACTAAACTACACTAAACTTAACTAAACCAAACTAAACCAAAATAAACTAAACCAAACTTAACTAAACTAAACCAAACTAAACTAAACTAAACTAAACTAAACTTAACTTACGAGTAACTAAACTAACTAAACTCTCGCTCGTAACTAAACTAAACTAAACTAAACGAAAATAAACTAAACGAAACTAAACTAAACGAAAATAAACTAAACTTAACTAAACTAAACTGAACTAAATTAAAATAAACTGGAATAAACTAAACCAAACTAATCTAAACCAAGCTAAACTAGACTAAGATAAATTAAGCAAAACAAAGAAGACTAACCAAACTAAACTAAAAAATCTGAACTAAACCATATTTTTTGTTTAACTTAGGAAAAATTAGGAAATAATTCAAACACTATTTCCATACTACGGCTCCAGTCCGTGAACAATTCATGAACCTACGGAATGAAATTTAGTATAGACAGATTTGGCGAAAACGCGATGAAAATCGGTCAAGAATTGCAATCTCATAGAGTGTTATGGACATACAAACCTTAGAGATTTAGTATATTTGGATGTTTTTCCAAATCAGAACTCTCAACGTCGTGCCACCTAAAAACTCTCAGTTGAACTCGTATCGGTCCGAATCCAACGATATTCCATCCACCTTGCGGCCACTAAGCATGACTAAAATCAGCTGCCCGCTAAACTAAAGACGCTGAAATCAGTCAAAATGTTTCAATTTGCCAAGTATAAAAAGAGAGAGGAGAGATTGAAGATGTTAAAAAAGAGGTAGAGAAGCGTCTGGTGCTGAGCATGAATGACATTTGATTGATTGATGGCGCCTGCCAGGCTGCTGTGCCCAAGTTGGTCTGGCTGGGGCCAAAAAACCGTTAAAATGATGATGTTGTTTATCCCGCTGCTGCTGCACAAGATCTGCGCACTTTCCCTGGGAGCCTGAGGGGAAAAAATGCTCAGCGACCAGGGATGAAAGTTGGGCGGGAAGCAGAGCGGCTGCCCCATGCCGAACCTTGCGAGCTCATTATCTAGTTGCTGGGGGAAGTTTTCAAGTGGCGACAGCTTCACTTCAGCCTCTGGGAGCGGGGAGTCACCTTTTTCGGTCAGGCGAAAACAAGAAGAGCCCTCGAATGAGAGCACAAGGTATTTTAGCCTGAGGTGAGCGAGGCAACTCTGAGTACTGCTGAAACATGTTTATCACTGCTCACTGCCGCTCAGGTGCCCCCGTTCGTGAGGTTAGGTTAAAGCTTATGGATTTTCGAATCGAATTAAAGTGCTGCTGGGCAGTTGGTTCCATGGATAGATAGATAGATAGGATAGATAGATAGATAGATAGATAGATAGATAGATAGATAGATAGATAGATAGATAGATAGATAGATAGATAGATAGATAGATAGATAGATGATTGATAGATAGATAGATAGATAGATAGATAGATAGATAGATAGATAGATAGATAGATAGATAGATAGATAGATAGATAGATAGATAGATAGATAGATAGATTGATAGATAGATAGATAGATAGATAGATAGATAGATAGATAGATAGATAGATAGATGATAGATAGATAGATAGATAGATAGATAGATAGATAGATAGATAGATAGATAGATAGATAGATAGATAGATAGATAGATAGATAGATAGATAGATAGATAGATAGATAGATAGATAGATAGATAGATAGATAGATAGATAGATAGATAGATAGATAGATAGATAGATAGATAGATAGATAGATAGATAGATAGATAGATAGATAGATAGATAGATAGATAGATAGATAGATAGATAGATAGATAGATAGATAGATAGATAGATAGATAGATAGATAGATAGATAGATAGATAGATAGATAGATAGATAGATAGATAGATAGATAGATAGATAGATAGATAGATAGATAGATAGATAGATAGATAGATAGATAGATAGATAGATAGATAGATAGATAGATAGATAGATAGATAGATAGATAGATAGATAGATAGATAGATAGATAGATAGATAGATAGATAGATAGATAGATAGATAGATAGATAGATAGATAGATAGATAGATAGATAGATAGATAGATAGATAGATAGATAGATAGATAGATAGATAGATAGATAGATAGATAGATAGATAGATAGATAGATAGATAGATAGATAGATAGATAGATAGATAGATAGATAGATAGATAGATAGATAGATAGATAGATAGATAGATAGATAGATAGATAGATAGATAGATAGATAGATAGATAGATAGATAGATAGATAGATAGATAGATAGATAGATAGATAGATAGATAGATAGATAGATAGATAGATAGATAGATAGATAGATAGATAGATAGATAGATAGATAGATAGATAGATAGATAGATAGATAGATAGATAGATAGATAGATAGATAGATAGATAGATAGATAGATAGATAGATAGATAGATAGATAGATAGATAGATAGATAGATAGATAGATAGATAGATAGATAGATAGATAGATAGATAGATAGATAGATAGACAGGTAGATAGATAGATGCGGAAGCAACTTGAGATAGATGATTCGCGAAAATTCCTTACGAAACACTTCCTTGTCTGCATCTCCCAGGGGAAGGAAATCTCATCTAGCAGTCCGTGTCCCAGTCCCCTAGAAGCAGGAAGAGAACGGAAGAGAGCAGCAAAGGCAAATCCAGGGCTGGTCTGTTGAATTTCCGTAGAAAATGAAATTTCCTTTACGCAAACAAAGCAATCAAGTCCGGCTCTGCAGTTCATTTCACTCTGGTAATGTAAGAGCTCTCGTGTTTCTCACTGCAGATTTCTGGTCGCTAATAGGCATTTTCGGTTTCATCGTGACGCAAAAGTAACGCGGAGAGTCTGCTCACTCACCGCTCCAGGGTGATGGCCATGGTGAGCCAGGCGGTCACGCAGTTGGAGGCCTGCATGAGGAAGTGGCTGTAGGGGTACAGCCTCAGGAACAGCAGCGAAGATTCGCCTCCCTGACCGGCCAGTCTCTGCTGCAGGATGCTGACAAAGTACAGAAAGTCGTTGGACAGTTTCACTGTGTCGCTGACAGCCAGGCTGATTAGGAACACGTTGGTGGGTGAGTTCACCTTGCAGCTGGCGATCACCGCGATGCTGAGGATGTTGGCGACGATGCCGAAGCTGCAGATCAGCGGGTAGGCGATCAGGGCGGTGGCGAACTGTGCCCACTGGAAGAACAGCCTGTGCTGAAGGCTGTCGCCGCCTTCTGCCTGCGTGCAGTTTTCCATGATCTGATTGGGTGTCTGTCACTCCGATCTCTTTTAAGAGTCTGACACTCCGATTCGTTTGAGAGTCTGTCACTCCGATTTGTTTGAGAGTCTGTCACTCCGATTTGTTTGAGAGTCTGTCACTCCGATTTGTTTGAGAGTCTGTCACTCCGATTTGTTTGAGAGTCTGTCACTCCGATTTGTTTGAGAGTCTGTCACTCCGATTTTTTTGAGAGTCTGTCACTCCGGTTCGTTTAAGAGTCTGTCACTCCGATTTGTTTGAGAGTCTGTCACTCCGGTTCGTTTGAGAGTCTGTCACTCCGATTTGTTTGAGAGTCTGTCACTCCGATTTGTTTGAGAATCTGTCACTCCGATTTGTTTGAGAGTCTGTCACTCCGATTTGTTTGAGAGTCTGTCACTCCGATTTGTTTGAGAGTCTGTCACTCCGATTTGTTTGAGAGTCTGTCACTCCGGTTCGTTTAAGAGTCTGTCACTCCGATTTGTTTGAGAGTCTGTCACTCCGATTTGTTTGAGAGTCTGTCACTCCGATTTGTTTGAGAGTCTGTCACTCCGATTTGTTTGAGAGTCTGTCACTCCGATTTGTTTGAGAGTCTGTCACTCCGATTTGTTTGAGAGTCTGTCACTCCGATTTGTTTGAGAATCTGTCACTCCGATTTGTTTGAGAGTCTGTCACTCCGATTTGTTTGAGAGTCTGTCACTCCGATTTGTTTGAGAGTCTGTCACTCCGATTTGTTTGAGAGTCTGTCACTCCGATTTGTTTGAGAGTCTGTCACTCCGATTTGTTTGAGAGTCTGTCACTCCGATTTGTTTGAGAGTCTGTCACTCCGATTTGTTTGAGAGTCTGTCACTCCGATTTGTTTGAGAGTCTGTCACTCCGATTTGTTTGAGTGTCTGTCACTCCGGTTCGTTTGAGAGTCTGTCACTCCGATTTGTTTGAGAGTCTGTCACTCCGATTTGTTTGAGAATCTGTCACTCCGATTTGTTTGAGAGTCTGTCACTCCGATTTGTTTGAGAATCTGTCACTCCGATTTGTTTGAGAGTCTGTCACTCCGATTTGTTTGAGAGTCTGTCACTCCGATTTGTTTGAGAGTCTGTCACTCCGATTTGTTTGAGAGTCTGTCACTCCGATTTGTTTGAGAGTCTGTCACTCCGATTTGTTTGAGAGTCTGTCACTCCGATTTGTTTGAGAGTCTGTCACTCCGATTTGTTTGAGAGTCTGTCACTCCGGTTCGTTTGAGAGTCTGTAGAGTCTGTCTGTCTGTCTGTCTGTCTGTCTGTCTGTCTGTCTGTCTGTCTGTCTGTCCTACTGCCGCCTCTCTGAATGAAGAAAGCCCTACCTTCAGTCGCATAAGTACTCAAGCAGAGCAGAGCTGCATTCGCTCCGTTTCTTTTCCTCTCCCGCAAGCCAGGCTCTGGCAGCCAATCGCAGACTGCAGAAATCGCATGAAATTTTTGATGAAGAATTCGTATTGAGCTTGCAAAGAGAATTGCAGCTTGCAAGAAGACACACCGCTCCAGCCCTTCATCTCCCGAAATAAGAAGTTTTGACCACACTATGGAAGTCCGCATAGCAGAGCTGAGTCAGGAACTCACAAATAATCTGGAAATGCCAGCTCTGCCAGTTTCCCATGGGATTTAGAAAGATTAATAGATATAGTTACAGTCCTGTACCCTTGCCGCGTGTACTTATTGCTGCTGGGTCCAAGAGTTCGGGTCTGGGGCGTCTGCCTGCCTTGAATGCAGTTCCTGACGGGCAACCCTTTATCAGTGAGATGCGGCTGGCTCTTGGGCTGGGATTATCCTCCACTTGCTGCGGTGCTGAAACTGTGACCTGTCAATCACACCTGCTTATACCTGCGGGCTGGCCGTTATGCCAACTCTCTGGAATTTTTTGGCGCCATTCTCTGAAATTTTTTTGGCGTTATTGTCTTGAAATTTTTGCGCCTGATTTTGAACTTGCGCCATTTTCTAAACTCTTTTTGACGCTATTTTCCGGATTTTTTGGCGCCTTTCTGTCGATTCGTTTTTTTGACGCCATTCTCTTGATTGGTTTTCGCGCCATTCTTTCAATTGGTTTTGGCGCCATTCTCTCGATTGTTTCTTTGGCGCCACTCTCTTGATTAATTCTAGCGCCATTTTCCAGATTTTTTGGCGCCATTCTCTCGATTAGTTTGGCGCCATTCTCCTGGATTAGTTTTAGTGCTATTCCCTAAATTGTTTTTTTTGGCGTTATTCTCTCCATTAGTTCTGACGCCATTTTCAGAATTCTTTTGAGCGCCATTCCATGAGTTTTTGGAGCAGTTATCCCGATTGTTTTTGGCACTATTTCCAGAGTTTTGGCGCTATTTCCAGAGTTTTGGCGCTATTTCCAGAGTTTTGGCGCTATTTCCAGAGTTTTGGCGCTATTTCCAGAGTTTTGGCGCTATTTCCAGAGTTTAGGCGCTACTTTCTGAACTCTTTCGACGACATTCTCCGCGGATTCTTTTTAATTTTATCGGCCTAATTTTAGCGCCACCAAATGCAACTATATTTTATAATTTTTGTTGAGCCTAGCTCCACACACAGACTACTAAACAGCCGAAATGTTAAGGTCAATCATACATTTGTAGATAAAATTTATGACAAATCTCTCAGTAGCCGTTAATTACATCATTCCCCAATTTGCAATAATGCAAAGCGGAAAACCTTTCTCCGACTTTCTTCAATGAGTTCAACAAATATTTTTTGATTAAGTCAGTGAAGTCTGCGTGTAACTTGCTTTCAATTTCCTGAGCTGTTATGAAATTCTGAAATTTAATTTAAAATGCTACGCACGGGTTTGTGAAAGAAAATTGGAATAGATTGGGATGAATTCCCTACAGAGGGAT